>CM047741.1:26051398-26078825 GCA_026225825.1 Pistacia integerrima | reverse complement strand
TATCAATTGCAAGGGTGGTTGGTGGAAACCGTTCCATTACATCAGAATTGCGATTTGGACCGTTGGTTATGTTGTTTCGCGGATGAACAACATATCTCTGGATGTTCTGTTTGTGTTGGAGGGCGAGTTGGTTGATTACTTGCTTTATACAGATTTATTTTCTTTCCTTTGTTGAGTTATACACCCTTTTGTAGCTTGAATGAGTTAATGTTTACCAAAGCTGTATATCAGCAAATTAGTGACATGTCTTAAGAGTGACTTGGAAAGCGAATTGTTTTGTCTGTAAATGTAACATACTACTATGTCTTCTATCCTTTCTCTGTCTAGACTGTTGATGTGCAATAAAAATATTTCTTGCAAAACAGTTTGGGTAGAGCCATATTTCTTATTGCTTACTGAATATTTAATTATGTCTTGCATACATTATTTAGCAAGAATATTGCAGCTACTGGTAATTGGATACACTGCTGGATAAAGAAAAAGGGTAAAACGGATACATAAAAAGCTATAATTTAGGAGGTTTTGCACACAAGTTAATTGCATATACAACTTAATTTCATCATTTAATTGGCCCTCTGATTGGGTTCATAGCCATTGACATTTTCTTTCAATGCTTCGCATCAGTTGCTTTAGGTATCTTCTCAGTTTAGTTGAACTGTTGAATCTTTTGTCACGAAAACTTCAGAACACGAACGTAGTTGCATTAACAAAGGAGTTTGTCAGAGAATAAAACTTCAAAACACAAACGTAGTTCCATTAACATAATACAGATGACAAAATGAAATTTATGTACCCTTTAGTCAATTCGTTTTGTTAGTCGCTTTCACTTTTAGAACTAACAAATGAAATTTCATTTTGAGCATAATATGATCCCTTTAGTCAATAAATTTCATTTTCTTATTGTTTTTTAAACTTGAGACTTGATTCTTTGATTAAAGTTTTTACTTCAGTTGATTCATTGAATCTACTTTACTTTTTATTTCGTCAATTGGTAGTTGTTTTCAGACACAATTATTGCTCTCTCTCTCTCTCTCTCAAAACTATTTTATCCATTTCTATTACTAAAGTTTTGGTCTTCCTTGCTGTTGTTGAATCATACACATTGCTTCTTCTTGGTTGTTTCTTCATGTGTTGTTGATTACTCTTTAAGACTCAACTTGATCTTCCTGCGTTTTCATGGAGAAGAAAGCAAAAAGCTCTTTTCCGTTTATAAACCAGAAAGAAGAAAGCATATATACCTCCCTGTCACGAAAATTTTAACTATGGACTATGGTATTAAGTAAATGCAGTCCAGACTTAAATTACAATAATGTATAAGCGGTAAGATAACGAGCATAACAATTGCTCTTATGGATCAGGCTTAATAATAAGCTTTCAAAGGCTCGGGTTCCAGTCGCGAATTTCCCCTCCCTTTTTCAAATATCATTTTAAAACAAATACCGTGTCGTTTTGAGGACCCAAATGAAAACGACACGTCGGTTGCTTATGGTCATCTTCAACCTCTGTCGGGGTCTGCAACTTGGTATCCGACCTGGAAAATAACCCACTACGAACCCGAAACTTTAAAGAACCATATCTTAGCCATTTTAATTCCCTTTTTTGCGATTCAAAAACCATTTTCTTCATAATTTTACAAGGAATTTAATATTCTAATTATTTTTACCAGAAAACAATTCCACAAACATTAAATACGAAATTTCAGAACTGAACACTAATAATAAATAACATTCAGTATATTTCGTCATATTAACACTAAACATTAAAAAAAACACGAACGTAGCTCGATCCCATTGTTAGTAATATCCTAATCCAATCCGAAGATCATATCAAAAAGCCATTGTTACAATCACATTTTTTCTTAAACGAACTGCAGTAAAGTTCACAGCATAAATACCACTTTTTTGTCAATCAAAAGCACAGACCATGGTCAATATGGAACTAGCTCAAGAATCTTTTTCACCCTAGGTACGCTTCAATATGCTCGTAGTCGTAGTAAAGGTCTGAATAAAGTTAATTTAGAGAAGCTCTAGTCATCAACATCAAAAGTAGTTCCATTAACAAAGAAGTTTGTCAGATAATAAAAATTCAGAACACAAAAGTAGTTCCATTAATATTATACAGATAACACACAGAAATTATTAATTCAAACACTAGTTAAAACACGAAGAAACACACTCCTAATGCTACAACTAAAGAAAATAAGAACGCAAAGAAACACACTGCTAATGTTACAACTGAAGAAACATAAGAACTTAAATATTAATGGACCAACAGAATGCCTGTATGTATATAGCTGGCTAATCTTAAGCTTTGTCCACTGCAATCCACATTATCGGCTGACCAAATAACATCCGATCAGTCTCTCTCAGCACCTCAATTCTGAACTCCCCATCTTCAAGCTTACTGCAGATAAGTAAATCATCAGGTTCAAGACCTTTAGCTCTAGCAAATGTAATCCACTTGTGAGTAAAAACAGGTCTTTTAGGACCTTTATTTCGAGTGGAGAAATGGAACATCCACTGTTGGTCGGTCCAGTCCTTAACCGCCACGTCTTGTCCCTCAAACCTCTCAAAATGTTGCAGAGCATGTGTAGGGATGCTGAGTCTTGCTAAAATATCTGTTTCTGATAGATGCTTAGAGAAAATTTCCTTAGCCATAAGAATAACAGAGAACTAAGCAATAGTGTGAAGTTCGATTTGCGATGATGATGATGCTTGCATGAATTCCAATTAATTTGTACTCTATGGAGGGAGAGCTTTCATTAAGTCCTGTCATTTTCAGTCTAGGATTCACAAACTGTTATCTGATTTCCTTTCCTGCTTTCCAATTATGCATTCGAGTCAATATTGTCTCTGTAGGCCACAAAGCACCCCTCCAAATTTGGGCATACCTTGCCATTAATCAAATATACTGAGCAAGGAGTATATTTTTAGTACGTTTCTGAGCAAGGGCTTGGAGAGTTCAACATTCGAGGCTTGGATACGTTTCTGAGCAAGGAGTATACTTTTAGTACGTTTCTGAGCAAGGGCTTGGAGAGTTCAATATTCGAGGCTTGGATACGTTTCTGAGCAAGGAGTATACTTTTAGTACGTTTCTGAGCAAGGGCTTGGAGAGTTCAATATTCGAGGCTTGGAGATTTCAGTATAGGCTTGGAGAGTTCCATATTGACGGTGGTCTGTGCTTTTGATCGATAAAAAAGTGGTATTTATGTTGTGAATTTTACTGCAATTCGTTTAAAAAAAAATGTGATTGTAACAATGACTTTTTGATATGATCTTCGGATTGGATTACGACATTACTAACAATGGGATCGAGCTACGTTCATGTTTTTTCTAATGTTTAGTGTTAATATGACAAAATATACTGAATGTTATTTATTCTTAGTGTTCAGTTCTGAAATTTCGTATTTAATGTTTGTGGAATTGTTTTTTGGTAAAAATAATTAGAATATTAAATTCCTTGTAAAATTATGAAGAGAATGGTTTTTGAATCGCAAAAAACGGAGTTAAAATGGCTAAGATATGGTTCTTTAAAGTTTCGGGTTCGTAGTGGGTTATTTTCCAGGTCGGGTACCAAGTTGCAGACCCAGATAGAGGTTGAAAATGACCATAAGCAACCGACGTGTCGTTTTCATTTGGGTCCTCAAAACGACACGGTATTTGTTTTAAAATGATATTTGAAAAAGGGAGGGAAAACTCGCGACTGGAACCCGAGCCTTTGAAAGCTTATTATTAAGCCTGATCCATAAGAGCAATTGTTATGCTCGTTATCTGACCGCTTATACATTATTGTAATTTAAGTCTGGACTGCATTTTCTTAATACCATGGTCCATAGTTAAAATTTTCGTGACAGGGAGGTATATATGCTTTCTTCTTTCCGGTTTATAAACGGAAAAGAGCTTTTTGCTTTCTTCTCCATGAAAACGCAGGAAGATCAAGTTGAGTCTTAAAGAGTAATCAACAACACATGAAGAAACAACCAAGAAGAAGCAATGTGTATGATTCAACAACAGCAAGGAAGACCAAAACTTTAGTAATAGAAATGGATAAAATAGTTTTGAGAGAGAGAGAGAGAGCAATAATTGTGTATGAAAACAACTACCAATTGATGAAATAAAAAGTAAAGTAGATTCAATGAATCAACTCAAGTAAAAACTTTAATCAAAGAATCAAGTCTCAAGTTTAAAAAACAATAAGAAAATGAAATTTATTGACTAAAGGGACCATATTATGCTCAAAATGAAATTTCATTTTGTTAGTTCTGAAAGTGAAAATGAAATTTATTGACTAAAGGGATCATATTATGCTCAAAATGAAATTTCATTTGTTAGTTCTGAAAGTGAAAGCGACTAACAAAATGAATTGACTAAAGGGTACATAAATTTCATTTTGTTATCTGTATTATGTTAATGGAACTACGTTTGTGTTTTGAAGTTTTATTCTCTGACAAACTCCTTTGTTAATGCAACTACGTTTGTGTTCTGAAGTTTTCGTGACAAAAGATTCAACAGTTCAGCTAAACTGAGAAGATACCTAAAGCAACTGATGCGAAGCTTTGAAAGAAAATGTCAATGACTAAGAACCCAATCAGAGGGCCAATTAAATGATGAAATTAAGTTGTATATGCAATTTACTTGTGTGCAAAACCTCCTCAATTATAGCTTTTTATGTATCTGTTTTATCCTTTTTCTTTATCCAGCAGTGTATCCAATGACCAGTAGCTGCAATATTCTTGCTAAATAATGTATGCAAGACATAATTAAATATTCAGTAAGCAATAAGAAATATGGCTCTACCCAAACTGTTTTGCAAGAAATTTTTTTATTGCACATCAACAGTCTAGACAGAGAGAGTATTATGTTACATTTAATATAATTAGAATATTTTATTTCTAGCCGTCATTAGTGATTACACTAAAATTTCGACTTTTTCAACTAATGAATTTGGACCTCACGAGTATCATCCACACCAAATTTGTTACTAACGGTAACGGTGCTGGCAGTTCTAACTTCTAATTGTGCAATTATTTAATAGAGCACCGTTAGTAACAAATGCGGTCCGTAGTTACCAGAATCTTGGAATCTAGGGACTTTTTTATTAATTTTTTCAACCAACGACAAAATCTATCTCAATAAAATCTTTGAAACATTTAATAATAATAATAAAATAATAAAAAGTATCTTGATCTTTTTCATTTCATCCGAGAGTACACTTTTCCTCTGCTTACCAATAACATTACGGACACTGAAATATTTACACCGAAATATTCGTAATGGACGCCCGTCCATACTTAATAAAAAAAAATATTCTAAACATGGATACTACTGCTTCTTCTTCCTTTCATAAATGTTTACCTTCTTCGCTCTTCTTCTTCTTCAAGCCAAGCCAAAACTAATCGTCTCTCCAGCCACTATTAATTTACTTTTCCAGATAACCGTGATCCCTCTTTACACGCTACAAATTAAACCATAAAACCAATGCCAATAACTCAACTAAAGCAAACATCACACTGAGAAGTCTACACATTCACAAAAAACAATTAAAAAGAATATCCATGAGAGGGATATATCCAATTTTGCTCTAGAAAGCTTGGACACATCACTGCTGAGCACGTTAGAATCCATGGCAGCATATTTCTTCACACTGGTGAGCTCTGAGCTTAAACCAGATACAACTTGCAAGCCTCGCTTCCTGCACTTGGCATCATCAGGATTTTGGCTAGTACCCGAAAGATGAGCACCTTCAGTTCTTATAATTTCTTGTACAACAAAATGCTCAGACGAAGAACTAACATGAGAACCCAGGAGCTGGGGAATGAAGACGAAGAAGACGATTTTTTTTTTTTTAAGTATGGACGGGCGTCCATTCCCGTCCGTCCAAACGTTTTTAACAATTTTTAAAAAAATTGTTAAAAAAATTAGAGATGTCTTACACGTAGGCCGATACAATATTTCGATGTAAAAATCCCAGTGTCCTTAGCATTATTGTTTTTTTAACAATTTTTTCTAGTGAACGGCCATCCATCAAATTTGGATGGCCGTTCACTCACATGGACGCCCGTCCATATTATATAGAGGGGCATCCATATAAAAGGGACGGGCATCCCTATTTGAAGGACGTCCGTCCATAAATAAAATACAATAAAAAGTTTTTATAAACTTTGGGGACGACCGTCCCTTATGTTTGGACGAACGTCCATTAGGAATGGACTCCTGTCCATACTTAAAAAAAAAAAAATATTTAGACGGGCATCCATTAAGAATGGACACCCATCGAGTGGACGCCCGTTCATACTTTAAAAAAAAAAAAAAACATTTGGACACTTTAAATACTTCTCAGAATTGAGGTGATGAGAGAGACTGATCGGATGTTATTTGGTCAGCAGATAATGTGGATTCAAGTGGACCAAGCTTAGGATTAGCCGGCTATATACATGCAGGCATTGTGTTGGTCCATTAATGTTTCTTTCTGTTGTACCACAGGTAGGTGTATCAAATGACCAGCAGTTGCAATACCCTTTTTGTCCCATTATCACTCTTTTTCTCTCTGTGATTACTGATTTTGCCTAACTTTCATGAACATAGATACGGTTCAACTCAAGTGGGATTGTGGGACCTCACACACGCCGGATGTGTCCCTATTGGTGTTGGCAATTCTGATTGTGCAATTTTTTAATTCTATTAAAAAACTATTTAAGAATTTTAATTAATTAATTAATTTTTAATACAAAATTATTTTGTAATCTGAAATGTTACACATGGAAATATTAGTCATTGTCCTTCTAAACAATTAACTTTAAAAAAAAAAAAAATTAATTTCCAAATTCTTTTATAAATTCAAAAGTGGTTTTACCAAATGACTAAACATCTTTTTTTATATATGCAGTGCAATTATATGTAGAGTTATTTATTGAATCAACCCATTAAACATCTTTGTCAAGTTTTCCTGTTCCACGCAATCCAAGTAAAGACCAAAAATATTATAAACTATATTTCGTTGCTCTAGTAGTCAACCGTAGATTATTATTATTTTTTAATCACGCTAAAATTTTAAAAATAATAAAATTATGCTTACTCACAATCTTACTAACCATCTTACTATCCTGATAAATATAACGGCATAGTATAAGTACTATGCGTATGGTACCCGTACTATGCCGTTATATTTTCCAAGATTATAAGATGGTTAGTAAGATTGTGAGTAAGCATAACATTACTCAAAAAATATTTTCTATTCAAGTAGGGTTGGAGTTTACATTAGTTTAGTATTATCCAATATAAGTAATAAACAAAACAAATTATGAGAAAGATAGAATGTCTCATGTTAAGTCAGTGATGCTGTGTTATATCCTATAAATTAACTTGATACATTACTCTTCAAATGATAGAAGCAACCCGACATTGAACATGATAAGCAATTGGTTGAATATCAGGATGTTCACCACTAGAAATGCATAACCCTCAATCTCATCCATTAATTTGCTGCCAGGAAAGAGAGAGAAAAATATTCTTATGACCACATGATAACATCAACATTACACAAAGCTCAATCAAATATTCTTGCTCCTAATAAAATGGTGTTTAATGAAGAAGAGAGAGTTTTGCACAAATAATGCTGCGTCTACAAAATGCCAAAACACATATGCTTTTATATGGTTGACTGTAGGGTTTAATTCCAGTCGTTGGATCTTCTCTTCATCAATGCTCAGGATTGTTTTTTCAGTTCAGCTCAAAACGACATCGCTTCATTTAAGTAATACGATAGTGTTTCAAGCCATCATCCCAAAAATCTCCACCTTGATGGGTTGAAACAACTCCCTTTACCAATGCAGCTAGCCTTTAGTGAATCCTTCATGGCTCTCTTGTTACCCATTGCTCACTTAATGGACAGTAAGTTCAAGCAATGCTTGAACTTAGCAAGTGTAACAATCTTCGTACCCATGTCTACTGGATTGTGCTCAGTAGGAACCTTATTTAGAGCTATCTCCTCCCTGATGGTCAGATCTCTCACAAAGTGGTAGCGAACATCTATGTGTTTGGTTCGTTCATGGTAGACAGGATTTTTACTCAGGTGTATTGCACTTTGACTGTTTGAAAAAATGGTTGGCTTCTGTTCAGATAGGTTTGCTTCACTCAGGATTCCTTTGAGCCAAACTGCTTCCAATTAAATACATCAGCTACAACCACGTATTCAGCTTCAGTTGATGACAGTGCAACTATAGGCTATAATTGTGACTTCCAACTGATGCAATTACCCCCCAAGGTAAAGTAGTATGCTGTAGTTGACTTCCGAGTGTCCATGTCTCCTGCAAAATTAGAGTCTACAAAACCAGCCAGTTCAAGTGAGGCAGATCCTTTACAATATTCCAACCCAACATTCAAAGAGCCATTAACATACTTGAGTACCCATTTCAGGGCTGTCCAGTGTTCCATACCAGGATTGGACATGTATCTACTTAGCAATGAAATCACAAATGATAAGTCAGGCCTAGTACTAATCATCGCATACATCAAGGACCCAATTACATTTGCATAGGGTATGGTCTCCATTTTAATTAACCAGCATCAGTATGAGGGCATTGGCCTTGCTTAATGTGAAGTGGTTAGCTAAAGGCATTGAAACAGTTTTAGTCCCTGTCATTCCAAATTTTTCTACTAACTTATGCAGGTATGAACATTGGTGAATTTTTAGTTTGCATTTGCTCATATTCCTATTAATTTGCATGCCTAAGATCTTCCTAGCATCCCCTAGGTCTTTCATTTCAAATTCAGCATTCAGTTTATTCTTTAACACACAGATCAGAGGCTTTGATTTGCTTATCAGTAATATGTCATCAACATACAGCAGCAAGTAAATAGGTATCTCATCCACAACAGCAAAGTAGAAGCAACGGTCATACTTACTCCTGGTGAATCCTATACTTACTATAAAGGTGTGAAATCAGTTATACCATTGCCTAGGGGATTACTTTAAGCCATATAAAGATTTCAGTAGTAAACAGGCATGTTTGGGGGCCTTTTTATCTATGAAACCTAAGGGTTGGCTCATGTAGATCTCTTCCTCAAGATCTCCATGCAAGAATGCAGTTGTGACATCTAATTGTTCAAGCTCTAGATCCTGGTGGGCTACTATGAACAACATGAGCCTAATGGTTTTGTACTTAACAACCGGAGAAAAGACTTCATTGAAGTCTATTCCCTCTCTTTGGGTGAAACCCTTGGCTACCAATCTAGCCTTATACCTGAGGGGATCCTTTTCAGTGATACCTTTCTTTAATTTGAACAGCCACTTGCATTGTACAAGTTTCTAATCCTTAAGCTTTGGTACAAGCTTCCAAGTTCTGTTCACCTCCAAGGACTTCATTTCAGCTTCCATAGCTGCCTTCTATTTATCCATTTCCTTTGACTGTATGGCTTCCTCATAGGTTTCAAGTTCTATTCTTTGTACTTCAGTACCTGCAAGGAGGGCAGTATATATTAGATCAGCATATGAATATCTTGTGGGTGCCCACCCTTACTCTGTTCTGTCTCTTGCAAGCTGGTAGTCTTGCAAGTTTTCGGGCTGAATCTCAGTGTCATCTGCTGTTTCTGTCTCATCGTCATGTTCTGGATCAGATTGTCCAGTTTCTCCTCCAAGTTCAGTAACAGCTTCAATTTCTTGACTGGTTTGAGTTTGAGCAGGAAGCTCCACGTCAATTGGTGTAACTTCAGGATGGGTGAAGGGATCCTCTGAACTTGAAGTGGGGTCGGATCTAGTTCTAGTTTCCTTACAAGGAAAGACTCTCTTATTGAATATCACATCTCTGCTCACAATGATTCTAACCCCTGGAGATTCTCTATCCTTATACACAACTGGATAAAAAAAAAAGAGGATCAAATAGATACATAAAAAGCTTTATTTAAGAGGTTCTGCACATAACTAAGTGGCATGTACAACTCAGTTTCATCGTTTAACTGCACATAAGGGCTAGGGAATGTTTGAATTCCTGCATTAAAATGACCTCAACTATTTAGTACTAATGTATATCATGGTAAAGCCATCAGTTCTAAGAGAAAAGGACAAGGTCTCCTTCCAGAAAGAAACTTTTAGTTGAAAAAGGATTTATTAATACAGAAAGCCTGTTGTTTATGTCAGTTTCAAGATCAAACTAATACAAAAGGGCTTTTGTTTGACTACTTAACATTCAGTTTTTATTGTATGCTGCATCATTACTTCAATTAAAGATAAACTAGAAATTTGTGTAAAGAGATATAACCATATTCATAATCCTCAAATGGTTGCTAATTATTACCATTTATGAGGCTGAAAATCATCTCCACAGAGAAATTAAGTGTCGATTGTAAAATGGGACCAATTACGAATCCTGGATGTAATGTGACCAAGTCAATTCCTTTCTCTTTTGCAAATCTCCAAGCTGCCTCTTCGGCTAAGGTCTTTGAAAGATGATACCACAACTGTAAGAAAATCAAAATTAGATTAACCTACAGTGAAAAAGAAAAAGATGAGCCAACTAGAATTCCAAAAGATTCATCTTATGTGAAAATACGTGTATCACCAAGGAAATTCTGATTTCTACTACTTTTGTAAATGAAGTAGAAAGAAATTCTTAGATGTAGATATCTGCAAGTTAATCACACTTCAAGTCTTTATCGGAAGATTAACTTTCCTTATAACTCTTTATGTAGAGACGTGGGGTGTGGAAAAAAAAGAACTGATCAAATAGATACTGACTATACTTACCTTGTGGGGGATCTCCCTAAACTTTGGCCACAAAATCATATGTTGAACACACCAAAATCTTCCACATAAAGGGAAAAAAACAGAAAGTGTATATTGAGATCTTTAAATGCTTATGTGTCTAGCAAACAGTCAGTGATTGTCATCTTTTGGATATAGAAGATAAATCATGTGAATTGATTATAAGAGGTAGAAAGCTTTATGCTAAAGATAAGTTCATAAAAGGGTATACACTCAAAATCTCAAATAAAGGAAATTATTGTGTTAAAGACATAAGTATCAGGAAATTAGAACACTTACACACCTTTGACTCCTTGCAAAAACTTGGATCTGAAAACCAGGTCTCATCTACCACCACATCAGGGTTAAGAGGTTTTCCATTGAATAAAGCTGAAACTACAGAAGATGTTATAACAACTCTCTTGACAGACTGAACTTTTGCACATGATCTAAGAACATTGAGGGTTCCCTTCACTGCAGGATCAATCAATTCTGCCTGAAATATGGAAGAAAAAATGTTGGAAAGAGGATGCATACAACGAAAGGAGGAAACAGAAATATATGGAATAATCATAACCTGCGGGTCATTGGCTGACATAATTACGGGGGAGGCTGTATGGAAAACACCTTCACAGCCATCAACTGCAGAATCAAATGATCCTTCCTCTAACAAGTTTGCCTTGAACAAAGGAAGTCTTTCTTTAGCTCCATCAAGTTCATGCAAGTGTTTTATCTTAGGATCATCTGTGGCATATGCATATTAATATATAACCAATTACTCAGTTTGATTTAAGAGTTCAATCAAAATAAAAGGTTTCTTCTCGATGGTGCTTATAATCATTGAGTGTCATGTGGAGGTCACCAGTTACTTTATAAAGTTAATTTTGGGCCTCTCAAGTGAAATAAAAGTAACCAAAAAAATAAAATAAAAAAAATAACATGAATCTCTGACCAATTTATCTACTCACAATCAAATCAGTAAGACTACTAAACCCAGAAATAGAACTTGAAGAGATTCAACTTAAGAGCCAAAAGAGAGAGAGAGAAGAAAGAGCGAGAGAGAGAGAGAGAGAGACCGACCTGGGTTACGAACAGTAGCTTTGACAGTGTAACCATGTTCAAGTAAAAGCTTAACTAACCATGAAGCTATGAATCCAGAAGCTCCTGTTACACAAACCACCTTCCCTTCTCCACTCATTCTCTCCATCTCTCTGTGAACTAGAGTTCAAGTAGAATTTGAGTTCTCTTGTGTACAATTGGAGCTAAGTACAAAGAATCCCCTTTTTTATTTATATATTAAAGTGGAGTTAGTGCTATGAGTAGCTACTTTATTCATAACAAAGGTCCACGAGTGTCTTACATATGACCCTTTAAGAACAGGAATATTTTTTATCCCCTTCAGGTTTCACAAAATTCAAAGACAGCCGAGGGTTTCTAAAAGTTACTCGTATACCCCTTACCTAGTATCTTAGTATTTCTTGTATACATGAATTGTAAGAATTCTGGACTGTTACTTTTAGAGTTCTGTATATTGCTCATTTTCATATCCTTTGCTGACTCTTTTCTAGTTGAAGGATTAACATCCAACTAGGACCTCTGTTTTATGTGGGATTGAAACTTACTATATGTAGTTGCACTTGCAATTGCTTTCTTAGGGGCAAAAATAGATCTTAACTTCCGTGGACTGTTGGTTAGGTTGTTTCGCGGAATAGACAGTTTGGATTCTCACTTCCAGTTACAATGCTCTTGTTGCAGATCAAATCTGTAGATGTTACATTTTTTGTTGGAGGAAGAGTTTGGTTGATTATTCAACTTGACTTACACAAATATATTTATATGTTTTTTTTTTTTTCCGATTATTTTTCTACTATTTTGGTTACATTGAAGTATTATCCCATCTCTGTCTCTATCTCCATTTCTTTTTAAAATTTTGAGACCATAAATTTTGCTTCTCAAGTTATAGTCATGTATGCACTTGGTATTACGTATTCAGAAATTCTAACCGGCCAAATGTACCTCAGACTATATGCAAAATATCATTTATATTAATGAATGAACTGTGATTTTAAGGTCCAAAATTTTAATATTAAATTATTGAGGCTTGAAATTTCTTTTAACTATGACCTGTCTATTGACCTTCAACTCTCTTTATATGATACTCATTTAGGGTCATGGGCATTGGGTTAATGAAGAAGGTAACTTTCTTGTTTTTGCAATTTTGTTTTCTTCTATACCTTGTGCTTGGCATTTCTGTTATCTTTCTGTTTTCATGTGCATGCCATATTTGTTGAGTTTAATTGATTGACACCTTTGTCTGTGCACTAGTATGAACTTTTGGGTTGTTTCCATGCTCATTTATAAAAGCATGCATTTACTTTGGTATCATACTAATTTCTATGTTCAGTTTATACGATTGTTGAATTTTGCTATTGGAACTAAATACATTTTATTGTATCAATATACAAAGGTTGCACTGGAGAGGTATAATAAAATGAAAGGCAATGCTCCTGAAAGATTGGTTTCAGGATCCGATGATTTTACCATGTTCCTGTGGGAACCTGCTATCAGCAAACACCCCAAAACTCGCATGACAGGTCATCAACAGGTGAAAATTATAAATTATTACTTCCTGTTTGTGGTTGCATTATAGTTTATAATCTATTATTTGCTGGGGGTGGAATGTACAGTTCCTTTATCTATCACCTTTTTCTCAAATAGTAGAATGGTTATGACTAGATATAAGAGATCTGCTGACGTATTTATCCAGCTTTGAACTTTCCTTTTCCAAACTTTCCTTGATCTTGGTAACGTCCATCAAGAAAAAGTTGGTGATAGCCGATACCTCTTCTTTGTTGCCAGCCTTTTGAAACTATTTTCTTCTTGCCTACATATTTAGTCGAAGGTGTAATAACTAGGACCTCTGTTTCAAACAGGAAGGAAACTTGACATATTTACTAGCAGTTGCTTTCTTTGTTCAAAAATTAGAGCTTTTTAACTGTTTATATGGAGCTTCTATACTGTGTGTTCATCTGTTACAGCTTGTGAACCATGTTTGCTTTTCACCTGATGGGCAATGGGTGGCAAGTGCCTCATTTGATAAGTCTGTCAAGTTATGGAATGGTACAACAGGGAAATTCGTTGCTGCTTTTCGGGGCCATGTTGGGCCTGTTTATCAGATCAGGTTGGTAGTACTCCATGGTTTTGTATACCCATAAATTTATTCCTGCTGTTAATGGTTATGTTGCTTGGTGCTGTACAGCTGGTCTGCAGATAGTAGGCTTCTCTTAAGTGGTAGCAAAGATTCCACACTGAAGGTAATTTTACACAATTGTTTCCAAATAATGAGAGAGATTGTGTTTATCTGTTTTTGCAGAACCTAATTTGAAAAAGTGCTAATCTTCTGCCGATGGCAATTTTTCTTTTCTTTCCCATTGACAAAGAACATAAAAGCCATTCTTGTGCTGTTGAATTTATGTATTTCATGTATTTTAGGTTTGGGATATTCGGACACAGAAGCTGAAACAAGACCTCCCCGGCCATGCAGATGAGGTATCTTCTCTGAACTCATCACAGAAAAATATCTTCCCTTATATGGACATGTTGGTAAACAAAATGCATTCTTTTCCAAACTATCATGCTGATAAATGATTCATTATTTGTTTCCAAAAGGTCTTTGCTGTTGATTGGAGTCCAGATGATGAGAAAGTTGTCTCTGGTGGTAAGGACAGAGTATTGAAGTTGTGGATGGGCTAAGACTAACCAAAGTAGACAAAAAGACTTGCATTTACATTCTTAAAATGTCAGTTGATGAGGTCATTTGGCAAATATTCATCAACACTAATCAATTTGGTTCAGCCTTCTTTTACCTGTATGCTTTCGGTGATATGCTAAGGTGCCAAGAACAAAGGAATTAAAATATCAATTGCAAGGGGTGGTGGAAAATTTTCTATTACATCAGAATTGCGATTTGGACTGTTGGTTATGCTGTTTCGCGGATGAGCAATTCAGATTTTCACCTTTCGATCACAATGCTCTGGTTGCAGATCGTATCTCTGGATGTTCTATTTGTGTTGGAGGACGAGTTGGTTGATGACTTATACAGATTAATTTTCTTTCCTCTGTTGAGTTATACACCCTTTTGTAGCCTGAATAAGTTATTATTTACCAAAGCTGTATATCAGCAAATAAGTGACATGTCTTAAGAGTGAGTTGGAAAGCAAATTGTTTGTATGTAAATGTAACATACTACTCTCTTCCCCCCTCTCTCTTTGTCTAGACTATTGATGTGCAATACAAATATTTCTTGGAAAACAGTTTGGGTAGAACCATAGTTCTTAATATTGCTTACTGAGTACTTAATTATGTCTTGCATACATTATTTAGAAAGAATGTCTCAGCTGCTGGTCATTCGATACACTGTTGGGTAAAGAAAAAGGGTAAAATAGATACATAAAAAGCTATAATTTAGGAGTTTTTGCGCACAGGTAGATTGCATATACAACTCAACTTCATCGTTTAATTGGCCCTCTGATTAGTTGCTTAGCCATTGATTTCTTTCAATGCATCAGTTGCTTTTGGTATCTTCTTAGTGGAGTTGAACTGTTGAATCTTTTGTCACGAAAACTTCATTGCACAAATGTAGTTCCATTAACAAAGAAGCTTGTCAGAGAATAAAACTTCAGAACACAAATGTAGTTCCATTAACATAATCCAGATAACACATAGAAATTGTTAATTCAAACATAAAAAAACACAGTGCTAGTGCTACAACTGAAGACTTAAACACTGTTTAAACAACCCTCACTGTTTAATGGACCTATTTGAGAGTATCCATGTTGAAGTAAGTGTCCTTTTAAAGGTAATGGACCTATGTGTCCTTTTTCAAAATCATTTATATCCATTTCACTGTTTAACTTTAAGCTACTCGTTTATCTGTACAACACCATCATCAATTGAAAAATGACCAACAGGGTTTTCATCAAACCTTGGACACTAAATTTCCAATCAAAAGGCTGTGGTGTTTCTGGTTGAAGGACCCATTTGGGAAATTAAAAAGAATGTCAATTCATATAGAATATGTTTGATTAATGGTAAAGTAAGACACGAATGTCGTGGCCTCAGACAAAAGTCAGTCTTGACAATAAGGATCCATGGATGGTTAGGAGAAAAAAGAAAATCATATAAAAGTTTGTGAATCTTAGACTCAAAATGACATGACGTAATGAAAGCTCTCCCTTCATGGAGTATAAATTAATTCGAATTCATGCAAGCATCATCATCATCATCGCAAATCAAACTTCACAAATACAGCAGTTTCAGTATTGCTTAGTTCTCTGTTATTCTCATGGCTAAGGAAATTTTCTCTAAGCATCTATCAGAAACTGATATTTTAGCAAGACTCAGCATCCCTACACATGCTCTGCAATATTTTGAGAGGTTTGAGGGACAAGATGTGGTGGTCAAGGACTGGACCGACCAACAGTGGGTGTTTTATTTCTCCACTCGAGATAAAGGTCACAAAAGACCTGTTTTTACTGGCAAGTGGCTCACATTTGTTCGAGCTAAAGGTCTTGAACCTGATGATTTACTTATCTTCAGTAAGCTTGAAGATGGCCAGTTCAGAATTGAGGTGCTGAGAGAGACTGATCGGATGTTATTTGGTCAGTCGATAATGTGGATTGCAGTGGACAAAGCTTAAGATTAGCCAGCTATACATACATGCAGGCATTCTGTTGGTCCATTAATATTTAAGTTCTTATGTTTCATCGGTCGTAGCATTAGCAGTGTTTTTCTTTGTGTTCTTATGTTTCTTTAGTTCTAGCATTAATAGACCTACTTTTGTGTTCTGAATTTTTATTATCTGACAAACTTCTTTGTTAATGGATCTACCTTTGTGTTATGCAGTTTTCGTGACAAAAGATTCAAGACATAATTAAGTATTCAGTAAGCGAGAAATATGGACCAATTTTAATAATCACTGTGGTTTCTTTGTGTTGAATATTGCACATCAATAGTCTAGACAAAGAGAGAGAATATTTTATTTCTACTTTTTCAACTAATGAATTTGGACCTCTAGTACTATCACCCACACCAACTTTGTTACTAACGGTACTGGCAGTTCGAACTTCCAATTGGGCAATTGTTTAATTCTATTAAAAAACTATTTAATAATTGATTTAATTAATTAATTTTTAATACAAAATTATTCTGTAATCTGAGATATAACCCTCAATTGCATCCATTAATTTGCTGCCAGGAAAGAGAGAGAAAAATATTCTTATGACCACATGATAACATCGACATTACACAAAGCTCAATCAAATATTCTTGCTCCTAATAAAAAATGATTGTATCTCCAACCTTCAGACCTTTACTACAACTAAGACCATATTGGCGCGTACCTAGGGTGAAAAAGATTCTGGAGTTAGGTCATATTGACAGTAGTCTGTGCTTTTAATAGACAAAAAAGAGGTATTTATATGGTAAACTATACTGCATTCGTTTAAGAAAAAATGTGATTGCAACAATGACTTTTTTATATGATCTTCAGATTGGATTATGATATCTGTTATTCTTAATTTACTAACAATGGGATCAGAGCTACGTTCTTTTTTTTTTTTTTTATTTTTAGTGTTAATATGATGAAATATGTTGAATGTTATTTATTATTAGTGTTTAGTTCTCAAATTTCGTATTCAATGTTTGTGGAATAGTTTTCTAGTAAAAATAATTAGAATATTAAATTTCTTGTAAAATTATGAAGAGAATGATTTTTGAATCACAAAAAACGGAGTTAAAATGGCTAAGATATGGTTTTTAAAAGTTTTGGGTTCGTAATGGGTTATTTTCTAGGTTTGGCTACCAAGCTGCAGACCTAGAACATGTCCATAAGCAACCGACGTGTCGTTTTCATTTGGGTCCTCAAATCGACATGTCATTTGCTTTAAAATAATATTTTAAAACAGGAGGGGAAACTAACTAGGACTCGAGCCCAAACCTTTTAAAGCTTATAATTAACCCATTAATTTTAATTTAAGTCTATACTGGATTTTCTTCATACCATAGTCCATAGTTAAAAGAAAATGTGACTGCTGAGACTAGAGGTAGTGGTGGCCGTGTCATGCCTAAAAATTTAAGGTTCATCATGCCGTGGGCCGTGTCGTGCCAAGGCCCAAAAAAATTAGTGTCCTATCGTGCTGTGCCAACCCACCAAATTTGAAGGCCCATGACATGGCCCGCTATATATCGTGTCGTATCTTGGGCTGACCCTCGTGCTTTGTATAAATATTTAATTTTAATATTTATAAATTATGGTCATTTTGATTTATTATTGATAATTGTTATAAAGATATTTTATGTGTTATATTTAGTGACATTTTGTATTTATATTGATTAAAAAAATATATAATCATTATAGAATATAATAAAATAATGAGACATTGAAATATTAATTGAATTTGAACACTTTTTATTACTTATAAGTTATAATTATAAATTACAAATACAAATTTAGAAATTAGGATTAAGAATTATTATACATCTTTATTTTCATTAATTTCTAAATTCTTATAATTTTTATTATTTTTTGTGCCGTGCCATGCCAACCCATGTGCCTTTTTTGAGGCCCACGGCATAGGCCGCATATTTTCGTGTCATATCGTACCGTGCCGTGCCAATCAGCTCTAACTGAGACTGAAACCCAAGTCTCATGCGTCGAGAGCCTAACTTGGGGACCACTAGGCTACATTATTTTTGTGTTAATTAGTTTTGGATAAATTTATATATATATTAGCCCAAACCCAATCTATAACAAAGATAAGCAAGTCAAGTTGACCCGTGTATTCGACCCATCAGGTCAAAGGGGTTAGTCAAACCCGATCAATAGTCAACAAAGTCAAATCTGGTTAAGTTGACAAGTAAAAGGGAAAACGGGTCAATCCGACTCGAAGTTAAGGTGAATTGAGGATCCGGCGTGTAACTGCTTCTGTCGGTGTGTGGAATGTTCTAAAAAAATGTTATTTTCTTTTTTAAAGAATGGAATGCATACTTGGTATGATATTACAAGTATAGTTTAGTTATTGAGCCATAAATACGTGTAAATATATTATTTGTTAAATATAATTAAACTTTATTTTGATAAATAAATAATTTTTTTTTTTATTTGTTATAGAAAAAAATGTAAAGTTATAGACGGATGCGGACTGTTCGGAAGGAAAGGATAATGTATATGATGAAAACTCTACAAACTCACTACTTAATATCAAAAGACACAGTGAATGAGTCGGTTATCCGGTGATTTTATCTCCAACTTTCAGACCTTTACTACGAGCATATTGAAGCCTACCTAAAGTGAAAAAGATTCTTGAGCTAATTCCATATATTGAAGGGAGCAACGAAAGTTCCATATAGTAGTCCCGCTTCATCTTTAACCTTCAATTCCATGGGATAGACCCCTTCAAAAGCTGGGAATAATGCTGCAACACAATCTTTCGGAATCGTCAACCTTCTCCTAATATCAATGTCGGTAAGTATTTTTGAGAATACTGTCATTGCTAATATATAGCTTCAGAACTATAAAATAAGTATCAGTGAGAAGTTTCTATTTGGAAGTAGTATTTATAGAGATATGATCATGTACTGTATATGCAATCGCTAAACAAAATGATACAGAAGTATATGATATATATATATTTTTAATCATGTTTCAAAGATCCTATGCAGATAGTTTTTGTCGTTATTTTGTCTATGGCAGTAAACAGAAAACACTCCCAAGATTCTGATAACTAGGTACAATTTCTAATTCGTTAAACTTTCTTTCAGTACTAATTGTAAGTTAATGCTTACATCAGGAAATTAGTTACATGTCCGAAGAGTGAGTTGGACAGCAAACAGTAAAATTATTCTCTCGCTGTCTAGACTGTTGATGTGCAATAAAATATTTGATTCAAAATAGTTTGGGTAGAGCCATAGTTCTTATGGCTTAATAATGTCTTGCATACTTGGAAGAACACTGCAGCTGCCAGTCACTTATACACAGCTGGATAAAAAAAAGAAAGAGATCAAATAGATACATAAAAAGCTTTATTTAAGAGGTTCTGCACATAACTAAGTGGCATGTACAACTCAGTTTCATCGTTTAACTGGCCCTCTGTTTAGTCGCTTAGGCATTGAAATACTTTCTTTCAATGCTTTGCATCACTTGCTTTCAGCAGCTTCTTAGAAATTGAGAAAGCCTTTCTCCTTAAAGCTTTCCACAGTGTCCTGAAGACTTACCTCCCAAGTCCTAAAGTTGATGCCCAAACTCTTTGCTTTCTCATTAGAAACCTGGTATGTTGGCTCATTCTTCACATCTTTGAATCTGCCATTAGCATACAAAACCTTGTGAGTTCTCAAATAACACTGAAATTTATATATTGCAGTAAATGAAATGAATAAAACTGCAACAGTCCTGAACATACTTTTCTGGAAGGTTGAAAGTAGGATAATGTTCATGCAAAACCTTTAGAACCTCGCAAAGCTGTGTAACTCTACCAACCAACAAATATCTGCCACTCGCTGTGGGAACCTCAAGAGCTTGAATGTGTGCATATGCAACATCTCTAACATCAACAACTCTATAAGGGCTAGGGAATGTTTGAACTCCTGCATTAAAATGACCTCAACTATTTAGTACTAATGTATATAATGGTAAGCCGTTAGTTCTAAGATAAAAGGACAAGGTCTTCTTCCAGAAAGCAACTTTTAGTTGAAAAAGGATTTAGTAATACAGAAAGCCTGTTGTTTATGTCAGTTTCATGATCAAACTAATACAAAAGGGCTTTTGTTTGACTACTTAACATTCAATTTTTATTGTACGCTGCCTAATTACTTCAATTAAAGATATAATCATATTCATAATCCTCAATGGTTGCTGATTATTACCATTTATGAGGTTGAAAATCATCTCCACGGAGAAATTAAGTGTCGACTGTAAAATGGGACCAATTACGAATCCTGGATGTAATGTGACCAAGTCAATTCCTTTCTCTTTGCAAATCTCCAAGCTGCCTCTTCGGCTAAGGTCTTTGAAAGATGATACCACAACTGTAAGAAAATCAAAAGTAGATTAACCTACAGAGAAAAAGAAAAGGATGAGCCAACTAGAATTCCAAAAGATTCATCTTCTGTGAAAATACGTGTATCACCAAGGAAATTCTGGTTTCTACTACATGGGTAGATGAAGTAGAAAGAAATTCTTAGATGTAGATATCTGCAAGTTAATCACGCTTCAAGTCTTTATCGGAAGATTAACTTTCCTTTTAGCTCTTTATGCAGAGACGTGGGGTGTGGAAAAAAAAAAAGAGAAGAAGCAATACACGGGTTTCCAGGAAAGAACTGATCAAATAGATACTGACTATACTTACCTTGTGGGGGATCTCCCTAAACTTAGGCCACAAAATTATATGGAGATCTTTAAATGCTTATGTATCTAGCAAACAGTCAGTGATTGTCATCTTTTGGATATAGAAGATAAATCATGTGAATTGATTATAAGAGGTAGAAAGCTTTATGCTAAAGAGAAGTTCATAAAAGGGTATACACTCAAAATCTCAAATAAAGGAAATTATTGTGTTAAAGACATAAGTATCAAGAAATTAGAACACTTACACACCTTTGACTCCTTGCAGAAACTTGGATCTGAAAACCAGGTCTCATCTACCACCACATCAGGGTTAATAGGTTTTCCATTAAATAAAGCTGAAACTACAGAAGATGTTATAACAACTCTCTTGACAGACTGAACTTTTGCACATGATCTAAGAACATTGAGGGTTCCCTTCACTGCAGGATCAATCAATTCTGTCTGAAATATGGAAGAAAAAATGTTGGAAGTAGTATGCATACAACGAAAGGAGGAAACAAAAATATATGGAATAATCATAACCTGCGGGTCATTGGCTGACATAGTTACAGGGGAGGCTGTATGGAAAACACCTTCACAGCCATCAACTACAGAATCAAATGATCCTTCCTCTAACAAGTTTGCCTTGAACAAATGAAGTCTTTCTTTAGCTCCATCAAGTTCATGCAAGTGTTTTATCTTAGGATCATCTGTGGCATATGCATATTAATATATAACCAATTACTCAGTTTGATTTAAGAGTTCAATCAAAATAAAAGCTTTCTTCTCGATGGTGCTTATAATCATTGTGAGTGTCATGTGGAGGGCACTAGTTACTCTAAAGTTCATTTTGGGCCTCTCAAGTGAAATAAAAGTAACCAAAAAAAAAAAAATTACATGAATCTCTGACCAATTTATCTAGTCACAATCTAATCAGTAAGACTACTAAACCCAGAAATAGAACTTGAAGAGATTCAACTTAAAGAGCCAAAAGAGAGAGAGAGAGAGAGAGAGAGAGAGAGACCGACCGACCTGGGTTACGAACAGTAGCTTTGACAGTGTAACCACGTTCAAGTAAAAGCTTAACTAACCATGAAGCTATGAATCCAGAAGCTCCTGTTACACAAACCACCTTCCCTTCTCCACTCATTCTCTCTATCTCTCTGTGAACTAGAGTTCAAGTAGAATTTGAATTCTCTTGCGTACAATTGGAGCAAATTACAAAGAATCCATTTTTTTGGTCCACGAGTGTCTTACATATGGCACTTTTTAGAATAGGAATATTATTTTATCCCCTTCAGGTTTCACAAAAGTCAGAGACAGCCGACGGTTTCTAAAAGTTACTTGTATACCCCTTACCTAATATCTTAGTGTGTCTTGTATACATGAATTGTGAGAATGCTGGACTGATACTTTTAGAGTTCTGAATATTGCTCATTTTCATATCCTTTGCTGATTCTTTTCTAGTTGAAGGATTAACATCCAACTAGGACCTTTGTTTTAAGTGGGATTGGAACCTACCATATGTAGTTGCAGTTGCTTTCTTAGGGGCAAAAATATATCTTTAATTTCTGTGGACTGTTGGTTAGGTTGTTTCGTGGAATAGACAGTTTGGATTCTCACTTTCAGTTACAATGCTCTTGTTGCAGATCAAATCTGTAGATGTTACATTTTGTGTTGGAGAAAGAGTTTGATTGATTATTCAACTTGACTTACACAGATTTATTTTCTTCTTTTGTTGAGCTATAAAATCTTTTGCGTCTTGCATACATGACTTGGAAGAATATTGCAGCTGCTAGTGCTAGTCACTTGATAGACAGCTGAATAAAGAAAAGGTAAAAATAGATGCATAAAAGCCTTAATTGAGACCTTGTGCACATAGCTAAATGGCGTTTATTACTCATTTTCATCAGCCAATTGGCCCTCGTTTTGGTTGCTTAGGCATTGACATCAACACACTTCCTTTCAATACTTTGCATCACTTGCTTTCAGTAGCTTCTTGGAAAATGAGAAAGCCTTTCTCCTTAAAGCTTTCAACAGTGTCCCGAAGACTTACCTCCCAAGGCATAAACTTAATGCCCAGACTCTTTGCTCTCTGATTAGAAATCTGGTATGTTGGCTCATACTTCGCATCTTTGAATCTTCCATAAGTATACTAAAACTTGTTAGTTCTCACATAACAGGAAATTCTATGTCACCCTAAATGAATAATTGAAAAGGAAACAATCCTGAAACTGACTTTTCTGGAAGGTTGAAAGTAGGGTAATGTTGGTGCAAAATCTTCAGAACCTCGCAAAATTGCCTAAGTCCATTGACTAACAAATATCTGCCACTCGCTGTGGGAACTTTAAGAACTTGAATGTGTGCATATGCAACATCTCTAACATCAACAAGTATATAAGGGCCAGGGTGTGTTTGAGTTCCTGCATTCAAATGACTTCAAATATATAGCAGTATTGTATATTATGGTAAAGCCACATGTTCCATGAGAAAAGGCAAAAAGATCTTCTTCCAGAAAGCAACTTTTAGTTAAAAACGATTAAACTAAAACAAAAAGCCTTTTGGTTTATGTCAGTTCTATGATTAGACCAATACAATAAGGCTTTTGTTTGGCTATTTAACATGAACATTTTGTTGTATGCTACTGCCTAATTACTTCAGTTACGGATAAATCAGAAATTCATGTAAAACAGAGATAATCATATTCATAATCCTTAAAACAGTTGCTGGTTATTACCATTAATGATGTTGAAAATCACATCCACAGAGAAATTAAGCGTTGACTGTAACATGGGACCAATTACCAATCCTGGAAGTAATGTAACCAAGTCAATTCCATTATCTTTTGCAAATCTCAATGCTGCCTCTTCTGCTAAGGTCTTTGAAAGAGGATACCACAACTGTAAGAAAACCAAAACAAGATATTAACCTATAGTTAAAAAGGAGAAGATGAGCTCAATGAATTCTTAAAGATGCATCTTTATGCAAAGATTCCTGTACCCTTACACTTAAAAGTTGTCTTTCATTAGTAGAAAATAGTAACAAGAGAAAAAATTTAAACAAATCAAGGGATTTACCCTGTTCTACATGCAGCAGTTATTTGAAGACTATTAAATATTTGTTTACATTAAGTGTAGTGCAGGAAATTCTGATTGCAACTGGTTAAGTAAAGAATATTATTGTGTTAAAGTATCAAGAAATTAGAACATTTACGCACATTTGACTCCCTGCAAATAGCTGGATCTGAAAACCATGTCTCATCTACCACGACATCAGGGTTAAGGGGCTTTCCATTGAATAAAACTGAAGCTAAAGAAGATGTTACAACTACTCTCTGACAGACTGAACTTTTACACATGACCTAAGAACATTGAGTGTTCCCTTCACTGCAGGATCAATCAATTCTGCCTGAAATAAGGTGGCAAAAATGTTGGAGTGGTCTGCATACAAAGAAAGAAGGAAAAAAGAAATATATATGGGATAATCATAACCTGAGGGTCTTTGGCTGAAATAATTACAGGGGAGGCTGTATGGAAAACACCTTCACAGCCACTAACTGCAGAATCAAAAGATCCTTCTTCTAACAAGTTTGCCTTGAACAAATGAAGTCTTTCATTAGCTCCATCAAGTGCATGTAAGTGTTTTACCTTAGGATCATCTGTTGCATATGCAAATATAGTCAATTACTCGGTTTGATTTAGTAGTTAAATCAAACTAAAAAAAATTTCTTCTTGATGTTGCTTAATATCATTGTGTGTTCTCTCCCTTTGACCGGATGACAAGCCTTTTAACCACTGGGATTAGCTATACCTAGGTGTCTTGTATTTGAGTTGCCGGTAGAGGCACCGAAAATATATATATATATATATATATATATATATATATATATATATATATATATATATATATATATATATATATATATATATATATATATATATATATATATCATTTTGTCATGTCAAGGCTACACTAAAGTGATACAAAAGCAACCAAAGGATAACACTTATAATTGAATGCTTTATCTAATAGCAACCTTATCAGTAAAACTGCTAATCCAGAACTATAACTTGGCGAGATTCAACTTAAAAGAAAGTGAGAGAGACTGACCTGGGTAGCGAACAGTTGCTTTGACAGTGTAACCATGTTCAAGTAATAGCATAACTAACCATGAAGCTATGTAGCCTGAAGCTCCTGTTACACACACCACCTTCCCTTCTCCACTCATTCTTTCTATCTCTCTATAACCTTGGGTTCAAGTTCTAGGAGAATTTGATTTTTCTTGTGTAGAATTGGAGCTAAACATACAAAGAATCCATTTTTATTTTGTTTTGATTGATTAAACTGGAATTAATGCTATGAGTGACAACTTTATCATAATACGTGGTCGTCCAAATGCCACATGACTCTCTTAACTCTTCTTTGGCCCATTTTGAGAACTTGAATATTACATTTACCCACTTGAGGTTTCACAAAATTTGAAGGCAGCCGAGGGTTTTGAAAAGTGACTTGTATACCCCCTTACCGAATATCTCATTGTGTCTTTGCATACATGAATTTTGAGAATGCTGCACCGTAACATTTACAGTTCTCAATATTCCTCATTTTCACATCCTTTCTCTATGGGCAGTTTTCCTTTGAAGAAAACTTAAAAAAGGCCCATATTTGTAGCAAAACCTCCCAGGCCATGCAGATGAGACGTCTACTCCGAACTCCTCACAGAAAAACTTCTTTTACATGTATACTTTTGGTGATATGCTAGATAGCCAAGAACAAGGACTTAAAAATTCAATTGTAAGTTGGTTGGTGGAAAATGTTTGATCATATCAGAATTGGAATGTGCACTACTGCTTATGGTGTTTTGCAGAATGATTGTTAAATTCTGGTCACAGATCAATTTTTCTGGATGTTTGACTGATGGCTTAATGATTTAACCTTTTACGGGTGTATTTGGTTCAGGGAATGTTATATTAATAGAAAAATAGATTACTTTAAAGATTACTGAGAATGTTTAGGAAATTTTGTTTGGTTAAGTTGAAATAAATTGGTGGACATGTTACGTTAATATGTTTGGTTGTTAGGAAATTGATAGTTATTTTATATAGATTATTGAATTGCCCTCCTTTTGAAATATTAATATAATATAATATTTATTATTATTTTTTAAATAATTTCTTGTAAACTCCTACATTTGAAATTTAGCTAAAACACTTCAGCCATGTCAAACTTTAATTTATAGCAAAATCATCGGTATTCACCGGAATGGAAAATGACTAGCCGAATCTAGCCGACTGTGGGTTGATAAGGTCGTTTCACGACCAAAGATGTGACTGTGAAAATGCTAGATCTTTGGCCGTGATCTGGCTGTTTCTAACCTTTGATCGGTCGAAAACAGCCAAATTGACACACAGCCAGTCAGATCCGACCGGATATGCGCCGATATGACAATTGCCACCGATGACTGACTGTGGTCTTGGGTGGCTAGGAATATTTTGTTAACTTTTAAATTTTTTGTGGCTGTGGTGTTTTAGCTAAATTCTCAAACGTAAGGGGTATGGGTAATGGTTATTTAGTAGATATTTGAGAACAATTATGTTTGAAATGATATTTAATTAATAACAAAATAGGAATAAAAATCTTCAAAATTAAAAGAAGATTACCAAAGTAACCTTACATGACCCCAAACCAAACGCATACAAGATTTAGTTTGTCGAGCTACCAAAGAAAATGATATACGACTCAAGTCTCAATTGACTCTCATTCATTTAGTTGACAGGACTTGGACACTTTTTTAAAGTACTTTTCATCACTTCCTTTCAGCAGGTTCTTAGAACTTGAGAAAACCTTTCTCCTTCAAGCTTTCCACAGTGTCCTGCACACTTACGTCCCAAGGCATAAAGTTATGCCCAAACTCTTGGTTCTCTCATTATTAACATGGTATGATGGCTCATACTTCACAGCCTTGAATCTAACATAAGTATACTAAAACTTGTGAGTTCCAAAATAACGCGTAAGTTTATATCACAGTAAATTAATTCAAGGAAATTATACCGAAACATACTTTTCTAGAAGGTTGAAAGCAGGGCAATGTTGGTGCAAAACCTTCAGAACATCAGAAAGTTGTGTAACTCTACCAACCAACAAATATCTTCCACTAGCTGTGGGAACCTCAAGAGCTTGAATATGTGCATATGCAACATCTCTAACATCAACAAGTCTATAAGGGCTAGGGAATGATTGAACTCCTGCATTCAAATGACCTCGATTACTTAGCGAAATTTACGTTATGGTAAAGCCATTTGTTGAATG
>CM047741.1:25947948-26051298 GCA_026225825.1 Pistacia integerrima | reverse complement strand
TATCAATTGCAGGGGGTGGTGGAAAATTTTCTGTTACATCAGAATTGCGATTTGGACTGTTGGTTATGTTGTTTCGCGGATGAGCAATTCAAATTCTCACCTTTCGGTCACAATGCTCTGGTTGCAGATCATATCTCTGGATGTTCTATTTGTGTTGGAGGACGAGTTGGTTGATGACTTATACAGATTTATTTTCTTTCCTTTGTTGAGTTATACACCCTTTTGTAGCCTGAACGAGTTAATATTTACCAAAGCTGTATATCAGCAAATTAGTGACATGTCTTAAGAGTGAGTTGGAAAGCAAATTGTTTGTATGTTTGTCTAGACTGTTGGCGGCAATAAAATATTTCTTGCAAAACAGTTTGGGTAGAACCATAGTTCTTAATATTGCTTACTGAGTACTTAATTATTTGCGTACATTATTTAGCAAGAATGTTGCAGCTACTGGTCATTTGATACACTGCTGGGTAAAGAAAAAGAGTAAAATAGATACATAAAAAGCTATAATTTAGGAGTTTTTGCGTACAAGTTGATTGCATATACAACTCAACTTCATCATTTAATGGGCCCTCTGATTAGTTGCTTAGCATCAGTTGCTTTTGGTATCTTCTTAGTTGAGTTGGAACTGTTGAATTTTTGTCACGAAAACTTCATAGCACAAATGTAGTTCCATTAACAAAGAAGCTTGTCAGAGAATAAAACTTCAGAACACAAATGTAGTTCCATTAACATAATACAGATAAAACAGAGAAATTGTAAATTCAAACACAAAAAAACACAGTGCTAGTGCTACAACTGAAGACTTAAACACTGTTTAAACAACCCTCACTGTTTAATGGACCTATTTGAGAGTATCCATGTTGAAGCAAGTGTCCTTTTCAACGTAATGGACCTATGTGTCCTTTTCAAAATCATTTATGTCCATTTCCATAATAAATTTCCAATCAAACAGCTGTGGAGTTTCTGATTGAAGGACCCATTTGGGAAATTAAAAAGAATGTTAATGCATTGGCTGACATGTTATATGAACGATCAAATCCAAATAGAATATATTTGATTAATGGTAAAGTAAGACACAAATTTCGTGGCCTTGGACAAAAGTCAATCTTGACAATAAGAATTCATAGATGAAAATGAGAAAAAGAAATCATATAAAAGTTTATGAATCTTAGACTCAAAAGGACAGGACGTAATGAAAGCTCTCCTTCCATAGAGTATAAATTAATTCGAATTCATGCAAGCATCATCATCATCATCATCATCGCAAATCAAACTTCACAAATACACAGTTCAGTATTGCTTAGTTCTCATGGCTAAGGAAATTTTCTCTAAGCATCTATCAGAAACTGATATTTTAGCAAGACTCAGCATCCCTACACATGCTCTGCAACATTTTGAGAGGTTTGAGGGACAAGATGTGGTGGTCAAGGACTGGACAGACCAACAGTGGGTGTTTTATTTCTCTACTCGAGATAAAGGTCATAAAAGACCTGTTTTTACTGGCAAGTGGCTTACATTTGTTCGAGCTAAAGGTCTTGAACCTGATGATTTACTTATCTTCAGTAAGCTTGAAGATGGGGAGTTCAGAATTGAGGTGCTGAGAGAGACTGATCGGATGTTATTTGGTCAGCCGATAATGTGGATTGCAGTGGACAAAGCTTAAGATTAGCCAGCTATATACATGCAGGCATTCTGTTGGTCCATTAATATGTAAGTTCTTATGTTTCTTCAGTCGTAGCATTAGCAATGTGTTTCTTTAGTTGTAGAATTAGGAGTGTGTTTTAACTTGTGTTTGAATTAATAATTTCTGTGTGTTATCTGTATAATGTTAATGGAGCAAAACCTCTTAAATTATAGCATTTTGTGTATCTATATACAGCAGTGTATCAAACGAGCAGCAGCTGCAATATTCTTTCTAAATAATGTATGCAAGACATAATTAAGTGCTCAATAAGCAATAAGAACCATGATTCTACCCAAACCGTTTTCCAAGAAATATTTGTATTGCACATCAATAGTCTAGACAAAGAGAGAGTATTTTGTTACATTTAATATAATTATATATGGATAGAATATTTTATTTCTAGCTGTCATTGGTGATTACACTAAACTTTCGACTTTTTCAACTAATGAATATGGACCTCACCCAGACCGCTCTATTAAATAATTGCACAATTAGAAGTTAGAACTGCCTGCACCGTCAGTAACAAATGCGGTTCGTTGTTACCAGAATCTTGGAATCTATCTCAATAAAATCTTTGAAACATTTAATAATAATAATAATAAAAAGTATCTTGATCTTTTTCATTTCGTCCGAGAGTACACTTTTCCTCTACAAATACTACTTCTGAGGTCAAACTTCTCTCACTGAAACGTACTTTATAGTTCTTCCCAAACCTGAAATACTATCAATAAGAATGGGGCATATGCATCTTTGTCAAGTATTTGTATATATATATATATATAAAAGTATTCTTTGTTTTATAATGGACAGGAATCGCCACAACTACCAGAAACGTGAAGATGAGATAAAAGACATGGAATATGAACGATACCTTTAAATGATAGAGATAGTTGATCGCTACAGCTTCTCTAAATTAACTTTATAGGACCAACCCGACATTGAAAATGATAAGCAATTGGTTGAGTATCAAGATGTTCACCATTAATTTGCTGCCAGGAAAGAGAGAGAAAAATATTCTTATGACCACATGATAACATCAACATTACACAAAGCTCAATTAAATATTCTTGCTCCTAATAAAAAATGATTGTATCTCCAACCTTCTGGCCTTTACTACAACTACGACCATATTGGCACGTACCTAGGGTGAAAAAAATTCTTGAGTTAGGTCCATATTGACAGTAGTCTGTGCTTTTAATCGACAAAAAAGAGGTATTTATATTGTAAACTATACTGCATCCTTTTAAGAAAAAATGTGATTGTAATAATAACTTTGTGATATGATCTTCGGATTGGATTAGGATATTTGTTATTCTTAATTTACTAATAATGGGATGAGCTACGTTCAATTTTATTTTATTTTATTTTTTTTTATGTTTAGTGTTAATATGATGAAATATGTTGAATGTTTTATTAGAATATTAAATTCCTTGGAATTAGTATCCAGTTCTCAAATTTCGTATTTAATGTTTGCGGAATAGTTTTATTAGAATATTAAATTCTTTGTAAAATTATGAAGAGAATGATTTTTGAATCACAAAACATGGTATTAAAATGGTTAAGATATGGTTTTTAAAAGTTTCGAGTTCGTAATGGGTTATTTTCCAGGTCGAGTATCAAGTTGCAACCCAGAAGATGACCATAAGCAAACGACGTGTTGTTTTCATTCGGATCCTCGAATCAACATGTCATTTGTTTTAAAATAATATTTAAAAAAAGGAGGGGAAACTAGGGACTTGAACCCTAACCTTTTAAAGCTTATAATTAACCCGTTAATTTTGATTTAAGTTTGTATTGGATTTTCTTCATAGTACCATAGTCTATAGTTAAAAGAAAACGTGACTGCTGAGACTAGAGGTAGTGGTGGCCATCCCGTGCCTACAAATTTAGAGTTCATTGTGCTGTGGGTCGTGTCGTGCCAACCCCCAAAAAATTCATGTCTTGTCGGGCCGTATTAGCCCACCAAATTTGAAGGCCCATGACATGACCCGCTATCTATCGTGCCGTACCTTGGGCTATGCCGTGGGCCGGCCCACGTGCTTTTTATAAATATTTAATTTTAATATTTATAAATTATTGTCATTTTGATTTATTATTGATAATTATTATAAAGATATTTTATATGTTATATTTAGTGACATTTTGTATTTATATTAATTAAAAAAAAATATAATCACTATGCAATATAATAAAATAATGAGATATTGAAATATTAATTGAATTTGAACACTTTTTATTACTTATAAGTTATAATTATAAATTAAAAATACAACTTAGAAATTAGGATTAAAAATTATTGTATATCTTTATTTTCATTAATTTCTAAATTCTTATAATTTATAATTTTTTTTTTTTTGTGCCATGCCATGCCTAGGGGTGTATACGAGCCAAGCCGAGCCGAGTATCTCGGTACTCGAGCTCGGCTCGTGATGAATAGTACCGAGCTCGAGCTCGAGCTCGAGCTCGATCGAGCTCCGTAAATCGAGCTCAAACGAGCTTAGTTAATCGAGCTCAAACGAGCTCGATCGAGCTCGAGCCTTGTCGAGCTCAAACGAGCTGGAGACAGATTGCTGCTGTAATTTTAAATCTTGAGAGACTGCAATTGTAATTTGAAATCTTCCTGCAGTTCCAACTTCCAACTTCCAACTTCCACTTCCACCTATCTACATACAATTCTACATACAATTGTACATACAATACAATATCCCACCTATAAATCTGTCTAAGAAACCTAATTCAAGCAAATTTTGTCAACATTGTACTTAGATAAATGCAAATTTCGCCCATAATTTAACACAATCTTCAATTTCCAACACCAACAATCTTCCAAAACATAAAATGAAATGACAAGTTTAAAGTAGTTGGATGAAATATGCATTACAAATTTACAATTTACAATTGTACAAACACATGAAGCTATCTATATACAAATCAAAAGTACATAATTTGCAAAATCCGAGTAGACCAGGAGAGAAAAACCCAAAGCCACCCAAAGCAAAAGAAAGGCACAAAAGCCACCCAAAGCTAGGCCTCCCATGCTCCCACCTGCAAAGTGTAAATACAAAGGAAGCAAATAATTTGCAAGTCAAATGTTTGCAATTCACCATTCACCAAATCAAAATCAACACAGCAATCACCATTCCCCAAATCAAAATCAACACAACAATACTAAATAATCTCAATATCTATATTGAATAACCAGGTTCTGTGCATAGAAATTAAAAAAACTACAAAAGGGCTATATATTTACAAACCTGTCAATATATATTCAAGGGTCAAACAATCTACTCAATCCCTTCAACTGAAGAGATAGGAAGGGTAATCTCCAGTGGTTCCTCATCCGACTAAAACATATATAAGAAAAAATTAGAAAGTTTAATGTTGCATTAAAAGAAAATAATATTCAAAATAAACAAGACATAAAAATAGTAATAATTTATTTGTTAATTGAACTTACTTCATCCATCTTCATTAGTCCTAGTTGACTGCGACACCAATCACCTCCATATAGTAGTGCTTGCACTATGTCCGGAGACAGTCGAGATCGATAATTGTCAATAACTCTACTTCCCGCACTAAAAGTAGCCTCTGAAGCCACCGTGCTAATAGGAACGGCAAGTATATCACGAGCCACCTTACATAACTTGGAAATTTCAAACTATTTGCTTGCCACCACTTTAAGGCATCGAACGCCTCATAATCCACTTGACACTTATAACATGACTCTTCGAAATAGGAATCTAACTCTGATTTTTCCAGGGCAGTAGTTTCAATCACATCCACATAATTCATTAAATCCAACCAACCAGAAGAGTCATCATCTACATTCGTCCCACTCCCACTCCCACTCCCACTCCCCCTACCCTGTCTAGTTGCAGGCATATGTTGACCAGCAGATGATTGACTAGCGGTCACATATTCCCTGTACAACTCATACAAGGTATCCCGTACTGTTGTAGAATGAACCCGTGCGTCACGATCACCATAAATCTTAGGGAAAGCATAGTCCAACACTCTTATTTTGCACCTAGGGTCCAAAACAGCAGCTATAGCTATCAACAAATTGCACTCCCCCCAATATTTATCAAATTTCCCTTTCATCTTCGTCACCATGGTCCTCAAAAATTCATTTTCATCCTCAGCATGTTTATCCAACAAAACCTTCACCTTACAAAGCTCGGCAAGAAATTTATTTGATGTTGGATATTCTGACCCTGAAATGATGTTAGTGGTAACATTGAAAACCTTCAAAATTTCACAAACTTTCTGTATCTTAACCCAATCTTCCTCAAGGGGACAAGAAGTGAAATGCTGGTCTCTTTCAGAGTATCTTGGAAACACGCTTTGGAATTTTAGTGCAGTAGCCAACATCTCATAAGTTGAGTTCCACCTCGTTTTACAATCCAATATCAACTTTCTGTGAGGCAAGCGCAATTCTTTGCACAATTTCTGAAAAGATTTGTAGTCTACTCTCCGATTGATTGATGTAGTAGACACTATCACGGACATCTTTGATAATGTGCCTGATCTGACTAAGACCATCTTGCACCATTATGTTTAATATGTGGGCGCAACACCTAACATGAAACAACTTTCCCTCGCAAAGAAGCTTCTTGGTTATAGAAAAGTTTTCCTTTAGAACCTTGATTGCCAAGTCATTACTAGATGCATTATCAACTGATATCGTGAAGACTTTGTTCTCAATTCCCCATTCCCGCAAACAGTTAAATACGCTATCTGCAATCTGGACACCACCGCGAGGAGGCTTTAAACGAACAAAACTGAGCACACGTTTGTTCAACCTCCAATTAGTATCTATCCAATGCCCCGTCAAAACCATGTACTCAAGTTTCTGATTACTTGAATTCCACAGATCAGTAGTCAAACTAATTCTATCAATATTCTTCAAAACAGCCTTCAACTTCTTCTTTTCCATTTCATACACCTTCATACAATCATTTTTACTTGTGAAGCGTGATATTTTTTCCCAACCAGGACTCGCATATCTTAGCAAATTATTAAAACCCGTTTGCTCGACAACTTTGAATGGGTGCTCATGCATAAGCACCCATTGCGCTACTAGTTCCCTCATCCGAGCCATCTCAAACTTCCCACCTATAAGAGGAGGCAGCCCACTACCTCTTGCCATTGCATCCATGGAACCAGGAAAGTTCAAGCTGTTGTTGTTGATTACTGAAAACCCTTCGCCTTAGACACCCCTTCAAATGTCTAGAAAATTGAGTTGTGCTTCCAGTTGCATTAATAGACAATTTGGCCTTACAATGGATGCATTCTGCCTTCTTCGTATTATCGGGTTGAAGAACCTCTCAAATTCCGCGCCCATATAGGAGATGTCTTCACTCTTTTCTTCCTTTGGAATGGGTTATCAACATCATCATTTTCTTCTTCTACAACTGGACTATTACCAGAAGTTGCAGTTGCACTTGCACTTACAGTTGGATCCCGATTACTTCCTGGTGTTTGAACTGGTGAACTTGAGTCAATCAATGTGGGTCGGCTACTAGATGAGCCTTCCATACTTGATACCTATAATGGAAGAAAGAATAAAACTTATATACTAATTTTGAAGATTAAAGTACAAGAATAATTGCATATTTTGGATAAGTAAACAAATGTGTAATAAGAGACTAAAACTATTCTGCATTGCACATCTCCATGTTGATTCAAACACTGTTTTTAGAGTTAAAATTTCTTTAAAAAGGAAGAAAACTACTTTTTTTCTGGTTTGCTGATTTTATATTAGGTTTAAGGATTGTATAAAAAGATGGCATTTTGACCAAATACATTTACATAAATTTTCTTTATATGTTGTTTTCAGAAACAAGGAATTCTTTATATGTTGTTTTCACTACATTAAACTTGAATTGATTTAAAGATTCATCGTTTGAGATGAGAATAAAACAATGCTACAGTGATCAACACATTCCCTAAATCAATCAATATTGAAAAGGGATTAATTCAGTCTAAATTCTAACAAACAGCATGAATGCAAACAAGATTGCTCTTGAAAAATACTTTTATATCCATCAGAAGAACAATAACTTCAATATAACTATTGCAAATAAAAAAATAATAATAATAAAAATATATGAAATATAGTAGTTACGCCGACTTTAACTGATCTCCCAACTTAGCGGCTAATATAGGTTCTATCGTCTTGCCTCAACGGCCGAGATGACATGGGTTCAATCTTACTTTAGAATAGTAACTCTTTGGTTCACATAGAAAAGTTTAACTCCATTTTTTTGTGGCATTTAAAAGAATTAAAGAGGATTATAACGTAGGAATAGTACACAGATCATACCAATAGACAACAAGAATTGTTAACTGCACACACTTCAGTCCTTACATTAGCCAAATATAAAAGAAACTTAGAAAGATTTAGTAGGCAGATTATAACAATAGATGACTAGAAAATACAAATTAACTTGTCGTGACGATAACGAGGGAATCTTGAGCAAATCAAGACAGAGAACTACTCATTGCTATAGCCATATTTGTGGCAAGATCAAAAACTACTTCATGTATTGATTTTTTTTATTTCTTCCTACAGATGTTGAGGCCGTGAATTCTAGTGAACAAGAGTGGAATCTAGCAGACCTAAATCACTTATCCCACTGCAAAAAACCCAGTTTCAGCTCTGAGGATTATAGAAAAGTAGAAAACACTCAGCACTTCGTTCCGAATCTTATGCATATAATCCCCAATCATGAGAAATCTATCATTGATGAAATTGCACCCATCCATGAAAGCACAAATCCAGACCACCGATACATTTCAGAGAAATTCGTAGCCTCTGATATATACTAGCTAATCCAATATACATTTGCATCTAAATGTTTGTTGTAGACATAAAGATGAAACAAGAGAAGATAACTCACAAACTAACAGAGCAAATTTCTTACCTGGAAGGCTGGATTGCTGGAACAAAACAACTGTCGCACTCTACAAAGAACGAGAGATAGCAGCTTCGATGACGGTGAATGACACCGTCGAACTTGTCCACGGCAGCGGCGTGACTCGTGAGTGACTGATTTACCGCGAATGGCAGTGGAGATTTAGGACTTAGGGTTGATGAAAAATCGCGACTGTGTTTTACTTTTTCAGTTTTTGTTTCAGCTTTGATTGAAAAATTGCAAATGGGTTTTACTTCTGCGTTTTTGTCTATATGGGACCTATTTGCAATTTTAACAACTTAAAAATTAAAAAAGTTTTAAAATCCTGCAAATTACCCCCTGAGCTCGTTTAAGCTCGTGAATAGTGACGAGCCGAGCTCGGCCCGAATCGAACTCGGCTCGTCACTATTCACGATGCTCGAGCTCGACTCGCGCGATTTCGCCGAGGCTCGAGCTTGACTCGAGCCGAGCTTGAGTAGCTCGCTAGCAGCTCGGCTCGCGGCTCATCCCTGCCCATGCCAACACATGTGCCTTTTTTGAGGCTTACGGCATGGGCCACATATTTTCGTGTCGTATCATACCGTGTCATGCTGTGGGCTGGCACGACCAACCGTCGGCTTTAACAGAGACTTAAACCCAAGTCTCATGCGTTGAGAGCCTAACTTGTGGACCATTAGGCTACATTATTTTTTGTGTTAATTAGTTTTGGATAAATTTATATATATATTAGTCCAAGCCCAATCCATAATAGAGTCAAGTTGACTCATGTATTCGACCCATTAGGTCAAACGAGTTAGTCAAACCGATCAATGCTCAACAAAGTCAAATCTGGTCAAGTTGACAGGTCAAAGGGAAAATAGGTCAATCCGACTCAAAGTTAAGGTGAATTGAGGATCCGGCACGTGACAAGTTGTTGTCGGCGCGTGGCTGCTTCTGCCGGCGTGTGGACTGTTCTAAAAAAGTGTCATTTTCTTTTTTAAAGAATGGAATGGACATTTGGTACGATATTGTAAGTATAGTTTAGTTATTGAGCCATAAATACATGTAAATATATTATTTGTCAAATATAATTAAACTTTATTTGATAAATAAGTAGTTTTTTTTTTTTTTTTTATTTGTATTTGTTACAGAAAAAATATAAAGTTGTAGATGAGTGAGCACTGTTCAGAAGAAAAGGATAATGTATATGATTAGAACTCTACAAACTCAAACCTTGATATCAAAAGACACGCTGAATGAGTCGGTTATCCGGTGATTTTATCTCCAGCTTTCAGACCTTTACTACGAGCATATTGAAGCCTACCTAAGGTGAAAAAGATTCTTGAGCTAATTCCATATATTGAAGGGAGCAACGAAAGTTCCATATAATAGTCCCGCTTCCTCTTTAACCTTCAATTCCATGAGATAGCCCCCTTCAAAAGCTGGGAATAATGCTGCAACACAATCTTTCGGAATCGTCAACCTTCCCCTAATATCAATGTCAGTAAGCATTTTTGAGAATACTGTCATTGCTAATATATAGCTTCAGAACTATAAAATAAGTATCAGCGAGAAGTTTCTCTTTAGAAGTAGTATTTATAGAGATATGATCATGTACTGTATATGCAATCGCCAAACAAAATGATACAGAAGTATATGATATATATATTTCTTTAATCATGTTTCAAAGATCCTATGCAGATAGTCTTTGTCGTTATTTTGTCTATGGCAGTAAACAGAAAACACTCCTAAGATTCTGATAACTAGGTACAATTTCTAATTCATTAAACTTTCTTTCAGTACTACTTGTAAGTTAATGCTTACATCAGGAAATTAGTTACATGTCCGAAGAGTGAGTTGGACAGCAAACAGTAAAATTATTCTCTCGCTGTCTAGACTGTTGATGTGCAATAAAATATTTGATTCAAAATAGTTTGGGTAGAGCCATAGTTCTTATGGCTTAATAATGTCTTGCATACTTGGAAGAACACTGCAGCTGCCAGTCACTTATACACAGCTGGATAAAAAAAAGAAAGAGATCAAATAGATACATAAAAAGCTTTATTTAAGAGGTTCTGCACATAACTAAGTGGCATGTACAACTCAGTTTCATCGTTTAACTCGCCCTCTGTTTAGTCGCTTAGGCATTGAAATACTTTCTTTCAATGCTTTGCATCACTTGCTTTCAGTAGCTTCTTAGAAATTGAGAAAGCCTTTCTCCTTAAGGCTTTCCACAGTGTCCTGAAGACTTACCTCCAAAGTCCTAAAGTTGATGCCCAAACTCTTTGCTTTCTCTTTAGAAACCTGGTATGTTGGCTCATTCTTCACATCTTTGAATCTGCCATTAGTATACAAAACCTTGTGAGTTCTCAAATAACACTGAAATTTATATATCGCAGTAAATGAAATGAATAAAACTGCAACAGTCCTGAACATACTTTTCTGGAAGGTTGAAAGTAGGGTAATGTTCATGCAAAACCTTTAGAATCTCGCAAAGCTGCGTAACTCTACCAATCAACAAATATCTGCCACTCGCTGTGGGAACCTCAAGAGCTTGAATGTGTGCATATGCAACATCTCTAACATCAACAAGTCTATAAGGGCTAGGGTATGTTTGAACTCCTGCATTAAAATGTCCTCAACTATTTAGTACTAATGAATATTATGGTAAAGCCATCAGTTCTAAGAGAAAAGGACAAGGTCTCCTTCCAGAAAGCAACTTTTAGTTGAAAAAGGATTTATTAATACAGAAAGCCTGTTGTTTATGTCAGTTTCAAGATCAAACTAACACAAAAGGGCTTTTGTTTGACTACTTAACATTCAGTTTTTATTGTATGCTGCGTAATTACTTCAATTAAAGATAAACTAGAAATTTGTGTAAAGAGATATAACCATATTCATAATCCTCAAATGGTTGCTAATTATTACCATTTATGAGGCTGAAAATCATCTCCACAGAGAAATTAAGTGTCGACTGTAAAATGGGACCAATTACGAATCCTGGATGTAATGTGACCAAGTCAATTCCTTTCTCTTTTGCAAATCTCCAAGCTGCCTCTTCGGCTAAGGTCTTTGAAAGATGATACCACAACTGTAAGAAAATCAAAATTAGATTAACCTACAGTGAAAAAGAAAAAGATGAGCCAACTAGAATTCCAAAAGATTCATCTTATGTGAAAATACGTGTATCACCAAGGAAATTCTGATTTCTACTACTTGGGTAAATGAAGTAAAAAGAAATTCTTAGATGCAGATATCTGCAAGTTAATCACACTTCAAGTCTTTATCGGAAGATTAACTTTCGTTTTAACTCTTTATGTAGAGACGTGGGGTGTGGAAAAAAAAGAGAAGAAGCAATACACGAGTTTCCAGGAAAGAACTGATCAAATAGATACTGACTATACTTACCCTGTGGGGGATCTCCCTAAACTTTGGCCACAAAATTATATGTTGAACACACCAAAATCTTCCACATAAAGGGGAAAAAACAGAAAGTGTATATTGAGATCTTTAAATGCTTATGTGTCTAGCAAACAGTCAGTGATTGTCATCTTTTGGATATAGAAGGTAAATCATGTGAATTGATTATAAGAGGTAGAAAGCTTTATGCTAAAGAGAAGTTCATAAAAGGGTATACACTCAAAATCTCAAATAAAGGAAATTATTGTGTTAAAGACATAAGTATCAAGAAATTAGAACAGTTACACACCTTTGACTCCTTGCAAAAACTTGGATCTGAAAACCAGGTCTCATCTACCACCACATCAGGGTTAAGAGGTTTTCCATTGAATAAAGCTGAAACTACAGAAGATGTTATAACAACTCTCTTGACAGACTGAACTTTTGCACATGATCTAAGAACATTGAGGGTTCCCTTCACTGCAGGATCAATCAATTCTGCCTGAAATATGGAAGAAAAAATGTTGGAAGTAGTATGCATACAACGAAAGGAGGAAACAGAAATATATGGAATAATCATAACCTGCGGGTCATTGGCTGACATAGTTACAGGGGAGGCTGTATGGAAAACACCTTCACAGCCATCAACTGCAGAATCAAATGATCCTTCCTCTAACAAGTTTGCCTTGAACAAATGAAGTCTTTCTTTAGCTCCATCAAGTTCATGCAAGTGTTTTATCTTAGGATCATCTGTGGCATATGCATATTAATATATAACCAATTACTCAGTTTGATTTAAGAGTTCAATCAAAATAAAAGCTTTCTTCTCGATGGTGCTTATAATCATTGTGAGTGTCATGTGGAGGTCACTAGTTACTTTATAAAGTTCATTTTGGGCCTCTCAAGTGAAATAAAAGTAACCAAAAAAAATAAAATTACATGAATCTCTGAACAATTTATCTAGTCACAATCTAATCAGTAAGATTACTAAACCCACAAATAGAACTTGAAGAGATTCAACTTAAGAGCCAAAAGAGTGAGAGAGAGAGAGAGACCGACCTGGGTTACGAACAGTAGCTTTGACAGTGTAACCACGTTCAAGTAAAAGCTTAACTAACCATGAAGCTATGAATCCAGAAGCTCCTGTTACACAAACCACCTTCCCTTCTCCACTCATTCTCTCCATCTCTCTGTGAACTAGAGTTCAAGTAGAATTTGAATTCTCTTGTGTACAATTGGAGCTAAGTACAAAGAATCCCTTTTTTTATTTATATATTAAAGGGCAGTTAGTGCTATGAGTAGCTACTTTATTCATAACAAAGGTCCACGAGTGTCTTACATATGACACTTTAAGAACAGGAATATTTTTTATCCCCTTCAGGTTTCACAAAACTCAAAGACAGCCGAGGGTTTCTAAAAGTTACTCGTATACCCCTTACCTAGTATCTTAGTATTTCTTGTATACATGAATTGTGAGAATGCTGGACTGTTACTTTTAGAGTTCTGAATATTGCTCGTTTTCATATCCTTTGCTGACTCTTTTCTAGTTGAAGGATTAACATCCAACTAGGACCTCTGTTGCTTTCTTAGGGGCAAAAATAGATCTTTAACTTCTGTGGACTGTTGGTTAGGTTGTTTCGCGGAATAGACAGTTTGGATTCTCACTTTCAGTTACAATGCTCTTGTTGCAGATCAAATCTGTAGATGTTACATTTTTTGTTGGAGGAAGAGTGTGGTAGATTATTCAACTTGACTTACACAAATATATTTATATGTTTTTTTTTTCTATTATTTTTCTACTATTTTGATTACATTGAAGTATTCTCCCATCTCTGTCTCTGTCTCCTTTTATTTTTAAAATTTTGAGACCATAAATTTTGTTTCTCAAGTTATAGTCATTAATGCACTTGGTATTACGTATTCAGAAATTCTAACCAGCCAAATGTACCTCAGACTATATGCAAAATATCATTGATATTAATGAACGAACTGTGATTCTAAGGTCCAAAATTTTAATATTAAATTATTGAGGCTTAAAATTTCTTTTAACTATGACCTGTCTATTGACCTTCATCTCTCTTTACATGATCATACTGGCAAACAGTATTCCTCTCCTGAGGAAATGAAGAAGGTAACTTTCTTGTTTTTGCAATTTTGTTTTCTTCTATACCTTGTGCTTGGCATTTCTGTTATCTTTCGTTTTTCATGTGCATGCCACATTTGTTGAGGTTAATTGATTGACACCTTTGTCTGTGCACTAGTATGAACTTTTGGGTTGTTTACATGCTCATTTATAAAAGCATGCATTTACTAATTTCTATGTTCAGTTTATACGATTGTTGAATTTTGCTATTGGAACTAAATACATTATATTGTATCAATATACAAAGGTTGCACTGGAGAGGCATAATAAAATGAAAGGCAATGCTCCTGAAAGGTTGGTTTCAGGATCCGATGATTTTACCATGTTCCTCTGGGAACCTGCCATCAGCAAACACCCCAAAACTCGCATGACAGGTCATCAACAGGTGCAAATTATATATTATTATGTCCTGTTTGTGGTTGCATTATAGTTTATAAGCTATTATTTGTTAGGGGTGGAATGTACAGTTTCCTTCATCTATCACCTTTTCCTCAAGTACTAGAATGCTTATGACTAGATATAAGAGATCTGCTGAGGTATTTATCTGGTTTTGAAGTCCCTTTTCCAAACTTTCCTATATCTTGGTAACATCCGTCAAGAAAAGTTGGTGATAGCTACCAACCTCTTCTTTGCTGCCAGCTGACCTCTGTCAGCAAATTAGTGAAATGTCTTATGAGTGAGTTGGAAAGCAAATTGTTTGTCTGTAAATGTAACATACTACTCTCTCTGTCTGGATTGTTGATGTGCAAAAAAATATTTCTCGCAAAACAGTTTGGCTAGAGCCATAGTTCTTATTGCTTACTGAATACTAAATTATGTCTTGCATACATTATTTAGCAAGAATATTGCAGCTACTGGTCATTTAATACACTGCTGGATATAGATACATAAAAAGCTAGAATTTAAGAGGTTTTGCACATAAGCAAATTGCATATCCAACTGAATTTCATCGTTTAATTGGCCCTCTGATTAGTTGCTTAGCCGTTGACACACTTTCTTTCAATGATTCGCATCAGTTGCTTTCAGTTTCGGTATCTTCTTAGAAATGGAGAAAGTCTTTCTCCTTAAAGCTTTCCACAGTGTCCAGAAGACTTACCTCCACTGGCCTAAAGTTGACGCCCAAACTCTTTGCTCTCTCTGTAGAAACCTGGAATGATGGTCCATCTTTCACAGCTTTGAATCTGCCATAAGTGTACTAAAACTTGTGAATTCTAAAATTACGCAAAAGATTTATATCACAGTAACTCAAATGAAAAGGGAATCATACTGAAGCATACTTTTCCAGGAGGTTGAAAGATGGGTAATTTTCATCAAAATCTTCAGAATCTCAGCAAGGTGAGTAACTCTACCAACCAACAGATACCTGCCATTCGCCGTGGGTACCTCAAGAGCTTGAATGTGTGCAAATGCAACATCTCTAACATCAACAAATCTATAAGGGCTGGGGAATGTTTGGGATCCTGCATTCGAATAACCTCAACTACTTAGCAGTAATGTATATTATGGTAAAGCCATTTGTTACATAAGAAAACAACAGGATCTTCCCCAAGAAAGCAACTCTTAGCAAGGATTAGGTAAAAAGGAACTGTTAAATATAAATTACTACACAAAAAGCTTTTGTTTGGCTATTTAACACGAACATTTTTTTGTATGCTGCTGCCTAATTACTTCAGTTAAACATAAATTAGAAATTTGGGTAAAAAAGATACAATCACATTCAGAATCTAAAATGGTTGCTGATTTTTACCATTTATGATGTTGAAAATCACCTCCACAGAGAAATTAAGTGTTGACTGTAAGATGGGACCAATTACCACTCCTGGAAGTAATGTAACCAAGTCAATCCCATTCTCTTTTGCAAATCTCAATGCTGCCTCTTCTGCTAAGGTCTTTGAAAGAGGATACCAATTCTGTAAGAAAATCAAAATTAGATTAACCTACAGGAAAAAAGGAAAAGCTGAGCCTTAGCAGAATCTCTGCAAAAATTACGGTATCCTTACACTTAAAGTTGTCTTTCATTAGTAGAAGTTATTAAGCAGAGAAAAATGTAAACAAATCAAGAGATCTTACCTTATTCAACATGTAGCAGTAATTTCAAGACTATTCATAATTTGTTTAGATTCAGTGTAGCAAAGGAAAATCTGATTTCAACTACTTGGGTCTATGAAGTAGATAAAATTCTTAGATTTAGATTTCGGCATTTTTTTTCTTCCAAATCATGCTTCAAGTCTTAATGCGAAGATCAAAGAGTTAACTCTTCTTGAAAAGAGTTACATAGAAGCAGTATATTGCAGGAAAAAAGAACTGATCAAATAGATGCTTTTGAAGATATATATACCTTGTATAGGATCTCTCTATACTTTGCCAAATGATTATGTGTTTAACATACAAAAATCTTCCACACAAAGAGAAAATCTGGAAAAGTATATTGAGATATTTAAATGCATATTTCCCTGGCAAATATTTAATGAGTTATCTTTTGGATGCGGGAGATAAATCTTGTCAATTGATTATAATAGGCAGAAAGCTTATACGGAACCCTAAAGAGAAGTTCATAAAAGAGTTTATACTCAAATAAGAAAATTATTGTGTTAAAGACACAAGTATCAGGAAATTAGAATATTTACATTTGACTCCTTGCAAAAAGCTGGATCTGAAAACCAGGTCTCATCTACCACCACATTAGGGTTAAGAGGCTTTCCATTATGTATCACTGAAGCTAGAGAAGATGTTACAACTACTCTCTTGACAGACTGAACTTTTATACATGACCTAAGAACATTAAGTGTTCCCTTCATTGCAGGATCAATCAATTCTGCCTGAAATATGGAAGTAAAAATATGTTGGAAGAAGTATTCATAGTTCCATACAAAGAAAAAGGGAAAAAGAAATGTACGGGATAATCATAACCTGAGGATCATTGGCTGTCATAAGTACAGGCGATGCTGTGTGGAAAACACCTACACAGCCATCAACTGCAGAATCAAAAGATCCTTCTTCTAACAAGTTTGCCTTAAACAATTGAAGTCTTTCTTTAGCTCCATCGAATTCATGTAAATGTTTTACCTTAGGATCATCTGTGGCATATGCAAAGACAACCAATTACTCAGTTTGATATTGTAATTAAATCAAACTAGATGCTTCTTCTTTATGGTGCGTAAAATCATTGTATCATGTCAAGGCCACACTAAAGTGATATAAAAGCAACCAAAGGATGCATAACTCACCACTTCATCTACTAGTACCTTATCAATAAAACTAGCAAACCCAGAAGTTGAAATTGGAGAGATTCAACTTGAGAGTCAAAAGGAAGAGAGAGACTTACCTGGGTTACGAACAGTAGCTTTGACAGTATAACCATGTTCAAGTAAAAGCTTAACCAACCATGAAGCTATGTAACCTGAAGCTCCTGTTACACACACCACCTTCCCTTCTCCACTCATTCTCTCTATCTGTCTATGAACTTGAATTCAAGAAGAATATTCTCTTGTGTAGAATTGGAACTAAATACAAAGAATGCATTTTTATTATTTATTAGCGTGGAATTAATGCTAGGAGTAACCACTTATTCGTAACAGCCAGTTATCCAGAGTGTCCTGCATACGACACTCCAAGAACAGGAATATTAAGGTTTGACAAAATTAAAGGGCAGCTGAGGGCTTTGGAAAGTGACTTGTATACCCCTTACAGAATATCTTATTATGCTTTGGATACATGAAATGTGAGAATCCTGGACTGTTACATTTAAAGTTCTAAATATTCCTCATTTTCATATTTTTTTGCCTCAAGCTTTTGGAAAAATGATGTGATTCTTCTTGTTTACATTGTGGGTTGAACGTTTAATACCCAATTAAGACCATTGTTTTAAGTGGGATGGAAACTTAGCATAAGTAATTGCAGTTGCTTAGGACCAAAAATGGATCTTAACTTTTGTGGACAGTAGGTCATGTTGTTTCGCGGGATAGACTATTTGGATTTTCACCTGCCGGTCACAATGCTTTGGTTGCAGAACAAATCTCTAGATGTGCAGTTCTGTTTGTGCAAGAGGAAGAGTTGGCTTAATAGTTAATAATGTCTTGCATACATGAGTTGAAAGAAAATTGCAGCTGCCAGTCACTTATACACAGCTGGATAAAAAAAAAAAAAGGGATCAAATAGATACATAAAAAGCTTTATTTAAGAGGTTCTGCACATAACTAAGTGGCATGTACAGCTCAGTTTCATCGTTTAACTGGCCCTCTGTTTAGTCGCTTAGGCAGTGAAATACTTTCTTTCAATGCTTTGCATCACTTGCTTTCAGCAGCTTCTTAGAAATTGAGAAAGCCTTTCTCCTTAAAGCTTTCCACAGTGTCCTGAAGACTTACCTCCCAAGTCCTAAAGTTGATGCCCAAACTCTTTGCTTTCTCATTAGAAACCTGGTATGTTGGCTCATTCTTCACATCTTTGAATCTGCCATTAGCATACAAAACCTTGTGAGTTCTCAAATAACACTGAAATTTATATATTGCAGTAAATGAAATGAATAAAACTGCAACAGTCCTGAACATACTTTTCTGGAAGGTTGAAAGTAGGGTAATGTTCATGCAAAACCTTTAGAACCTCGCAAAGCTGTGTAACTCTACCAACCAACAAATATCTGCCACTCGCTGTGGGAACCTCAAGAGCTTGAATGTGCGCATATGCAACATCTCTAACATCAACAACTCTATAAGGGCTAGGGAATGTTTGAACTCCTGCATTAAAATGACCTCAACTATTTAGTACTAATGTATATAATGGTAAGCCGTTAGTTCTAAGATAAAAGGACAAGGTCTTCTTCCAGAAAGCAACTTTTAGTTGAAAAAGGATTTAGTAATACAGAAAGCCTGTTGTTTATGTCAGTTTCATGATCAAACTAATACAAAAGGGCTTTTGTTTGACTACTTAACATTCAATTTTTATTGTACGCTGCCTAATTACTTCAATTAAAGATATAATCATATTCATAATCCTCAATGGTTGCTGATTATTACCATTTATGAGGTTGAAAATCATCTCCACGGAGAAATTAAGTGTCGACTGTAAAATGGGACCAATTACGAATCCTGGATGTAATGTGACCAAGTCAATTCCTTTCTCTTTTGCAAATCTCCAAGCTGCCTCTTCGGCTAAGGTCTTTGAAAGATGATACCACAACTGTAAGAAAATCAAAAGTAGATTAACCTACAGAGAAAAAGAAAAGGATGAGCCAACTAGAATTCCAAAAGATTCATCTTCTGTGAAAATACGTGTATCACCAAGGAAATTCTGGTTTCTACTACATGGGTAGATGAAGTAGAAAGAAATTCTTAGATGTAGATATCTGCAAGTTAATCACGCTTCAAGTCTTTATCGGAAGATTAACTTTCCTTTTAGCTCTTTATGCAGAGACGTGGGGTGTGGAAAAAAAAAAAGAGAAGAAGCAATACACGGGTTTCCAGGAAAGAACTGATCAAATAGATACTGACTATACTTACCTTGTGGGGGATCTCCCTAAACTTAGGCCACAAAATTATATGGAGATCTTTAAATGCTTATGTATCTAGCAAACAGTCAGTGATTGTCATCTTTTGGATATAGAAGATAAATCATGTGAATTGATTATAAGAGGTAGAAAGCTTTATGCTAAAGAGAAGTTCATAAAAGGGTATACACTCAAAATCTCAAATAAAGGAAATTATTGTGTTAAAGACATAAGTATCAAGAAATTAGAACACTTACACACCTTTGACTCCTTGCAGAAACTTGGATCTGAAAACCAGGTCTCATCTACCACCACATCAGGGTTAATAGGTTTTCCATTAAATAAAGCTGAAACTACAGAAGATGTTATAACAACTCTCTTGACAGACTGAACTTTTGCACATGATCTAAGAACATTGAGGGTTCCCTTCACTGCAGGATCAATCAATTCTGTCTGAAATATGGAAGAAAAAATGTTGGCAGTAGTATGCATACAACGAAAGGAGGAAACAAAAATATATGGAATAATCATAACCTGCGGGTCATTGGCTGACATAGTTACAGGGGAGGCTGTATGGAAAACACCTTCACAGCCATCAACTACAGAATCAAATGATCCTTCCTCTAACAAGTTTGCCTTGAACAAATGAAGTCTTTCTTTAGCTCCATCAAGTTCATGCAAGTGTTTTATCTTAGGATCATCTGTGGCATATGCATATTAATATATAACCAATTACTCAGTTTGATTTAAGAGTTCAATCAAAATAAAAGCTTTCTTCTCGATGGTGCTTATAATCATTGTGAGTGTCATGTGGAGGGCACTAGTTACTCTAAAGTTCATTTTGGGCCTCTCAAGTGAAATAAAAGTAACCAAAAAAAAAAAAATTACATGAATCTCTGACCAATTTATCTAGTCACAATCTAATCAGTAAGACTACTAAACCCAGAAATAGAACTTGAAGAGATTCAACTTAAAGAGCCAAAAGAGAGAGAGAGAGAGAGAGAGAGAGAGAGACCTGGGTTACGAACAGTAGCTTTGACAGTGTAACCACGTTCAAGTAAAAGCTTAACTAACCATGAAGCTATGAATCCAGAAGCTCCTGTTACACAAACCACCTTCCCTTCTCCACTCATTCTCTCTATCTCTCTGTGAACTAGAGTTCAAGTAGAATTTGAATTCTCTTGTGTACAATTGGAGCAAATTACAAAGAATCCATTTTTTTGGTCCACGAGTGTCTTACATATGGCACTTTTTAGAATAGGAATATTATTTTATCCCCTTCAGGTTTCACAAAAGTCAAAGACAGCCGACGGTTTCTAGAAGTTACTTGTATACCCCTTACCTAATATCTTAGTGTGTCTTGTATACATGAATTGTGAGAATGCTGGACTGATACTTTTAGAGTTCTGAATATTGCTCATTTTCATATCCTTTGCTGATTCTTTTCTAGTTGAAGGATTAACATCCAACTAGGACCTTTGTTTTAAGTGGGATTGGAACCTACCATATGTAGTTGCAGTTGCTTTCTTAGGGGCAAAAATAGATCTTTAATTTCTGTGGACTGTTGGTTAGGTTGTTTCGTGGAATAGACAGTTTGGATTCTCACTTTCAGTTACAATGCTCTTGTTGCAGATCAAATCTGTAGATGTTACATTTTGTGTTGGAGAAAGAGTTTGATTGATTATTCAACTTGACTTACACAGATTTATTTTCTTCTTTTGTTGAGCTATAAAATCTTTTGTGTCTTGCATACATGACTTGGAAGAATATTGCAGCTGCTAGTGCTAGTCACTTGATAGACAGCTGAATAAAGAAAAGGTAAAAATAGATGCATAAAAGCCTTAATTGAGACCTTGTGCACATAGCTAAATGGCGTTTATTACTCATTTTCATCAGCCAATTGGCCCTCGTTTTGGTTGCTTAGGCATTGACATCAACACACTTCCTTTCAATACTTTGCATCACTTGCTTTCAGTAGCTTCTTGGAAAATGAGAAAGCCTTTCTCCTTAAAGCTTTCAACAGTGTCCCGAAGACTTACCTCCCAAGGCATAAACTTAATGCCCAGACTCTTTGCTCTCTGATTAGAAATCTGGTATGTTGGCTCATACTTCGCATCTTTGAATCTTCCATAAGTATACTAAAACTTGTTAGTTCTCACATAACAGGAAATTCTATGTCACCCTAAATGAATAATTGAAAAGGAAACAATCCTGAAACTGACTTTTCTGGAAGGTTGAAAGTAGGGTAATGTTGGTGCAAAATCTTCAGAACCTCGCAAAATTGCCTAAGTCCATTTACTAACAAATATCTGCCACTCGCTGTGGGAACTTTAAGAACTTGAATGTGTGCATATGCAACATCTCTAACATCAACAAGTATATAAGGGCCAGGGTGTGTTTGAGTTCCTGCATTCAAATGACTTCAAATATATAGCAGTAATTGTATATTATGGTAAAGCCACATGTTCCATGAGAAAAGGCAAAAAGATCTTCTTCCAGAAAGCAACTTTTAGTTAAAAAACGATTAAACTAAAACAAAAAGCCTTTTGGTTTATGTCAGTTCTATGATTAGACCAATACAATAAGGCTTTTGTTTGGCTATTTAACATGAACATTTTGTTGTATGCTACTGCCTAATTACTTCAGTTACGGATAAATCAGAAATTCATGTAAAACAGAGATAATCATATTCATAATCCTTAAAACAGTTGCTGGTTATTACCATTAATGATGTTGAAAATCACATCCACAGAGAAATTAAGCGTTGACTGTAACATGGGACCAATTACCAATCCTGGAAGTAATGTAACCAAGTCAATTCCATTATCTTTTGCAAATCTCAATGCTGCCTCTTCTGCTAAGGTCTTTGAAAGAGGATACCACAACTGTAAGAAAACCAAAACAAGATATTAACCTATAGTTAAAAAGGAGAAGATGAGCTCAATGAATTCTTAAAGATGCATCTTTATGCAAAGATTCCTGTACCCTTACACTTAAAAGTTGTCTTTCATTAGTAGAAAATAGTAACAAGAGAAAAAAATTTAAACAAATCAAGGGATTTACCTTGTTCTACATGCAGCAGTTATTTGAAGACTATTAAATATTTGTTTACATTAAGTGTAGTGAAGGAAATTCTGAATTCAACTGGTTAAGTAAATAATATTATTGTGTTAAAGTATCAAGAAATTAGAACATTTACACACATTTGACTCCCTGCAAATAGCTGGATCTGAAAACCATGTCTCATCTACCACCACATCAGGGTTAAGGGGCTTTCCATTGAATAAAACTGAAGCTATAGAAGATGTTACAACTACTCTCTTGACAGACTGAACTTTTAGACATGACCTAAGAACATTGAGTGTTCCCTTCACTGCAGGATCAATCAATTCTGCCTGAAATAAGGTGGCAAAAATGTTGGAGTGGTATGCACAGAAAGAAAGAAGGAAAAAAGAAATATATATGGGATAATCATAACCTGAGGGTCTTTGGCTGAAATAATTACAGGGGAGGCTGTATGGAAAACACCTTCACAGCCACTAACTGCAGAATCAAAAGATCCTTCTTCTAACAAGTTTGCCTTGAACAAATGAAGTCTTTCATTAGCTCCATCAAGTGCATGTAAGTGTTTTACCTTAGGATCATCTGTTGCATATGAAATATAGTCAATTACTCGGTTTGATTTAGTAGTTAAATCAAACTAAAAAAAATTTCTTCTTGATGTTGCTTAATATCATTGTGTGTTCTCTCCCTTTGACCGGATGATAAGCCCTTTAACCAATGGGATTAGCTATACCTAGGTGTCTTGTATTTGAGTTGCCGGTAGAGGCACCGAAAAATATATATATATATATATATATATATATATATATATATATATATATATCATTTTATCTTGTCAATGCTACACTAAAGTGATACAAAAGCAACCAAAGGATAACACTTATAATTGAATGCTTTATCTAATAGCAACCTTATCAGTAAAACTGCTAATCCAGAACTATAACTTGGAGAGATTCAACTTAAAAGAGAGTGAGAGAGACTGACCTGGGTAGCGAACAGTTGCTTTGACAGTGTAACCATGTTCAAGTAACAGCTTAACTAACCATGAAGCTATGTAGCCTGAAGCTCCTGTTACACATACCACCTTCCCTTCTCCACTCATTCTTTCTATCTCTCTACAACCTTGGGTTCAAGTTCTAGGAGAATTTGATTTTTCTTGTGTAGAATTGGAGCTAAACATACAAAGAATCCATTTTTTTGTTTTTGATTGAATTAAACTGGAATTAATGCTATGAGCGACCACTTTATCATAATACGTGGTCGTCCAAATGCCACATGACTCTCTTAACTCTTCTTTGGCCCATTTTGAGAACTTGAATATTACATTTACCCACTTGAGGTTTCACAAAATTTGAAGGCAGCCGAGGGTTTTGAAAAGTGACTTGTATACCCCTTACCGAATATCTCATTATGTCTTTGCATACATGAATTTTGAGAATGCTGGACCGTAACATTTACAGTTCTCAATATTCCTCATTTTCACATCCCTTTCTCTATGGGCAGTTTTCCTTGGAAGAAAACTTAAAAAAGGCCCATATTTGTAACAAAACCTCCCAGGCCATGCAGATGAGATGTCTACTCCGAACTTCTCACAGAAAAAATCTCTCTTTATACTGACATGCTGGAAATTTAAATGCATTCTTTTTTAAACTTCTTTTACATGTATACTTTTGGTGATATGGTAGATAGCCAAGACCAAGGACTTAAAAATTCAATTGCAAGGTTGGTTGGTGGAAAATGTTTGATCATATCAGAATTGGAATGTGCACTACTGCTTATGGTGTTTTGCAGAATGACTGTTAAATTCTGGTTACAGATCAATTTTTCTGGATGTTTGATTGATGGCTTAATGATTTCACCTTTTACGGTGCATTTGGTTTAGGGAATGTTATATTAACGGAAAGATAGATTACTGAAAATGTTTAGGAAAATGTGTTTGGTTAGGTTAATAAATTGGTGGGCATGTTACATTAATATGTTTGGTTGTGAGGTAAATGAGTAGTTATTTTATATAGATTAATGAATTGTCCTCCTTTTGAAATATTAATATAATATAATATTTTTTGAATAATTTTTTTAAATCCCTACATTTGAAATTTAGCTAAAACACCCCAGCCATGTCAAACTTTAATTTATAGCAAAATCACCCCCACCCACCCTAAGCCACTACTCGCAATAACCACCACAATGGCAGCGCAATGGTAAATACTAGTCACTGATTGATTGTGCATCGATAAGACTGTTTCACGACCAAAGCATTGGTTGTAAGAAAACGCGATCTTTGGCGATAGCGATGTAGCAGAAAATCATGTATCTCGACCATTTTCAAGTCGATCCATGATGATCTGGCTGTTTCTAACCTTCGATCTGGTCGAAAATAGCCAGATCGACACACAACCAGTCAAATCCGGCTAGTCGTGCGTCAATATGACAACTTTCGCCGATGACCAGCTGTGGTCTTAGGAAGTTGGGGGTATTTTGTTAACTTCTAAAATTTTTGTGGCTGGGGTGTTTTAGCTAAATTCTCAAACGTATGGGATCTGGGTAATGGTTATTTGGTAGACATTTGAGAGTAATTATGTCTAAAATGATATTTAATTAATGGCAAAATAGGTATTTTATTAATCACAAACCAAACAAGTGAATCTTGAAAATTAAAAGAAGATTAACAAAGTAACCTTACATGACCCCAAACCAAACGCATACAGATTTAGTTTGTCGAGATACTAAAGAAAATGATATACGACTCAGGTTTCAATTGACTCTCATTCATTTAGTTGACATGACTTGGACACTTTTTTAAAAGAGTAATACTACACATACATCATTTTCATACAATATTTTTCATACAACATTATGTGGTAAGATATGATTGGCTAATTTAAAGTTAAAATTAAACTTTTACCCAATCATATCTTGCCACATAATGTTGTATGGGAAATGTTGTATAAAAATGATGTATACTTTTCATCACTTCCTTTAAGTAGGTTCTTAGAACTTGAGAAAACCTTTCTCCTTCAAGCTTTCCACAGTGTCCTGCACACTTACGTCCCAAGGCATAAAGTTGATGCCCAAACTCTTGGCTCTCTTATTATTAACCTGGTATGATGGCTCATACTTCACAGCTTTGAATCTAACATAAGTATACTAAAACTTGTGAGTTCCAAAATAACGGGAAAATTTATATCACAGTAAATGAATTCAAGGAAATTATTCTGAAACATACTTTTCTGGAAGGGTTGAAAGCAGGGCAATGTTGGTGCAAAACCTTCAGAACCTCAGAAAGTTGTGTAACTCTACCAACCAACAAATATCTTCCACTAGCTGTGGGAACCTCAAGAGCTTGAATATGTGCATATGCAACATCTCTAACATCAACAAGTCTATAAGGGCTAGGGAATGATTGAACTCCTGCATTCAAATGACCTTCGATTACTTAGCGAAATTTACGTTATGGTAAAGCCATTTGTTGAATGAGAAGAGACCAACAAGATCTTCACTCTTAGTTGAAATGGATTAGGCAACAAGGAACAGAAATCCAACCCCTCAATTAGCAGAAAATGTGGCAGTTTGATGTCTAAAACAAAAAAGCATTTTTTGGGCTATTTAACATTCACTTTTTTTGTCTGCTGTTTAATTACTTCACTCAAGGATAAATAAGAAATTTACGTAAAAATAAAGATAATCATGATCATAATACTTAAATGGTTGCTGATTATTACCATTGAAAAGGTTCAAAATCACCTCCACAGAGAAATTAAGTGATGACTGTAACAAGGGACCGATAACCAATCCCGGATGTAATGTAATCAAGTCAATCCCATTCTCTTTTGCAAATCTCCAAGCTGCCTCTTCTGCTAAGGTCTTGGAAAGATGATACCAGTACTGGAAGAAAATTAAAAAAGATGAGCCAAGATGATTACCCAAAAAAATGCATTTTATGAGAAAAGGCCTGTCCCTAGAAAATATTCAGTGATTGTCATCTTTCAGATGTGGGAAATAGATTTTCTGAATGGATTATAATAGGTAGATAGCTTGTATGAGATGCTAAAGAGAAGTTCATTGAAGAGTATAATGCTCAAAATCTGAAATAAAGAAAATTAGTGTGAAAGACATATAAGTATCAAGAAATTAGAAACTTTACACACCTTTGACTCCTTGCAAAAAGCTGGATCTGAAAACCAAGTCTCATCAACCACCACATCAGGGGTCAGAGGTTTTCCATTGAATACAATTGAAGCTAGAGAAGCTGTTACAACAACTCTCTTGACAGACTGAACTTTTATGCATGAACTAAGAACATTAAGTGTTCCCTTTACTGCAGGATCAATAAAATCTGCCTGCAGTATATAAGAAAGAAGCAGTTGGTATTAGTAAGCAGAAAGTTTTTTATTGAACTATATTGAAAAAATAAATATATGGGATAATCATAACCTGAGGGTCATTGGTTGAAACAAATACAGGGGAAGCTGTATGGAAAACACCTTCACAGCCATCAACTGCAGGAATCAAAAGATCCTTCTTCTAACAAGTTTGCCTTCAACAAATGAAGTCTTTCTTTAGCTCCATCAAGTTCATGTAAGTGCTTTATCTTAGGATCATCTGTTGCAAATGTAAATTAGAACAAGTTGATGGGTAGTTTTAGTAATTAATCAAACTAGAAGCTTTCTTCTTGATGGTGTTCAATATCATAGTGTGTCATGTCAAAGCCACTAGAGTAAAACAAAAACAACAAAAGGATAACACATGTATGGTTGACTACTTTATGATCTAACAGCAACCTTACCAGTAAAACTACTAAACCCAGAAGTAAAACTTGGAGACATAGAACTTAAAAAGTCAAAATCATCCAAATATAGAAAAGCTGAAGTGAGAAACACAGAGACTGACCCGGGTCACGAACAGTGGCTTTGACGGTGTAACCACGTTCAAGCAACAGCTTCACTAACCATGAAGGCTATGTAACCTGAAGCTCCTGTAACACACACCAATTTCCCTTCTCCACTCATTATCTCTAAGTCTTATGTGAATTTTTTGTCAAGGTAGAGATCGAGTTCTCTGGTATGAATTGAGTCAAGCACAATGAATCCATTTATATATTTATTAAAGTGAAATTAGAACAATGAGTGGTCACTTAATTACATCAGGTGGCCCCGTTAGTGCCTCAAATGGAAGACTTTAAGCACAGAATTATTAAATATATACCGTGATTCACAAAGTGAAAAGTGACGCGTATACTCCTTACCAAATATCTGATTATGTCTCGCATTTTCTCAGTTAGGTAGACAGATCTTTGGTACTTCTTAAGTACTTGTTTACATGTGAATTTCGCAACATTTTTATTTTTTATTTGTCAGGGGTGTTCGGCCAGGTAATGCGTAACTCAATTAATCTCTTAAGGCTCTAAAGTTAAGAGCCGGATAAATTTTCCCAGGTGACCACCCCTATTCAATGCCTAAGGGGACTCGAACTCAAGGAACCCATGTTAGAACCCTTTCCCCGCTCTTTTTACCAACTGAAACCACCCTAGTAGTGGTTTGCAACTGTTACTAGCTAGTCATTATATGTATTATATTGCAAGTACAGTGAACGGCAAAATAGATACATAATAATCTTGATTTGAGAGATTATGCAGATAAAGTAAATGATTTTTATACAGCTCGGTTTTAGAATTTAACTAGCCTTTGTTTCTTTAATCGATCAGGAATGGACACAATTTATTTGCAGTTCTTTTCATCACTTTTTTTCAGTAGCTTCTTAGACATTGAGGAAGCCTTTCTTCTTGAAGCATTCCACAGTGTCTCTAAGACTAGTTTCCCAAGGCATAAAATTGATGCCCAAACTCTTTGCCCTCTCTTGAGAAATCTGATATGTTGGCTCATGCTTTGCAGCTTCAAATCTGCGTAAGTATATTAAAACTTGTGACTCAGTTCAGGGAATCAAGCATGAAGAGCTTGCTGTATTGTACTCTGTTCTTTTGTTGCCCAACTCAGACCAAAGGACGAACAGAATTTTTATCCAAGTAACTGAATAAAAAGACAATAAGAGTCAACATACTTTTCTGGAAGGTGCAAAGTAGGGTAATGCTCATGCAGAATCTTCAGAATCTCGCAAAGTTGTGTAACTCTTCCAATTAACAAATATCTACCGCTAGCTGCGGGTACCTCAAGCGCTTGAATATGTGCAAATGCAACATCTCTAACGTCAACAAGTCTGTAAGGGCCAGGATATGTTTGAGCTCCTGCATTCAATAAACAAGCTCAACCACTTAGATAGTGTAAACAACTTTAGAAGGCCTCAGAAATAAATATATGGGGTCCTTTGGTTAATGAAAAGCTTGAACTAGATGGAACAATAGTTGATGTAGCATAAAGGTCACCTGGTCTTGTCATATTTTTGGCAGGTTGGTGTTGATTTGAGATGAAATACTTACCATTCAGGATGTCCAGAATCACCTCCACAGAGAAATTAAGCACTGACTGTAAGAAGGGACCAATCACCAATCCTGGATGTAATGTAACCAAGTCTATCCCATTCTCTTTTGCGAATTTCGACGCAGCCTCTTCTGCTAAGGTCTTTGAAACAGAATACCATTCCTGGAAGAAAATCAAAATTAGAGGGTCTAGAGATCTTTTCTACATGTTAGGACTTTTTCAGATATCAATTCATAAAATATTTATCACTAGGAAATGTTGATGTCAACTACATGTAGGACTTATGGAGAGACTATTCATATCACTAGAGATGAGAATTTTAAGATATTGTTTGGAATAAGTAATATTAATTCTCATATCAATAAATTATTGTTTGAAATACATAAGTATCAAGAAATTGGAATATTTATGTACCTTTGATTCCTTGCACAACGCTGGATTTGAAAACCAAGTCTCATCCACTACCACATCAGGGGTCAAAGGGTTTCCATTGAATAAAACTGACGCTATAGAAGATGTTATAACTACCCTCTTGACAGACTGAACTTTTGCACATGTCCTTAGAACATTAAGTGTTCCCTTCACTGCAGGATCAATCAATTTTTCCTAAAATATGCCAGAAAAAAGGTTGAAAGTAGATACCATACTCTATGCAGAAAAGAAAATATACTATCAGAATCTAATCATATCTGTTAATAAAAAAGATACATGTTGAATTTCTTTTTGTTGATTTATTTTCAGAAGGGAAAAAAAAGGGGATCAAGTAGTATATGTGATAAACCTGAGGGTCACTGGCTGACAAAATTACAGGGGATGCTGTATGGAAAACACCTACACAGCCATCAACTGCAGAATCAAAAGATCCTTCTTCTAACAAATTTGCCTTGAACAAATGAAGTCTTTCTTTAGCTCCATCAAGTTCATGTAAGTGTTTTATCTTAGGGTCATCTGTGGCACAGCACATGTGAATAGAATCAGGACTTAACTGCTGACCTTAAATTACATTGATAAAACTAATCACACCCAAATTTAGTCTAAAGAGAGAAACCAACACTGACCAAGCACATAAAGAAGAAACAAATCAAAATGAAAACTTTTTATTTTTTCTTCATTAGTAAGTTAACTATACAAAGAGGCAAGAGAGCAACTGACTTGGGTTGCGAACGGTGGCTTTGACAGTGTAGCCATGTTCAAGTAACAGCTTCACTAACCATGATGCTATGAAACCTGAAGCTCCTGTTACACAAACCACCTTCTCTTCTCCACTCATTCTCTCTATGTGAATTTGTGTCAAGGTGGAGATTGATTTCTCTGGTGTAAAAATGGACTTAAATGGAAAGCATTTACTTTATTATTTATTAAAAAAAATACTCCACATGATACACGAGTTTCAACAAGGGACAGTTTTAGAGTTCAATTGTAACCGCATTGGATCATGGTGACAGTAGTGGCCAACTTGCGTATATCAGTTAAAGAAGATGGTATAGATTTTACTTTCAAACTGGCATTCAATGCTTCATCTTTTTTTACTAAAAAAACTTCAAATTTTTATTGGAAACAAGTCTTTCTATAAAATCATATAGTAACCCTCTTTGACCAAGCCAAATCAGATTTTATTATGACATCTTGTCACATTCATCTTATTTTCAGTGTTTCACTGTCTAAACAGTCCTCAATCTTGATCATAATTCCTGCAAGCACTTGCGACAATTAGTGATTTTGATCTCTAGTGATTGATAAATGGCTTGAGGAAAGAGAACTATAGAATGGATACATCAGACTCTTTATTTAAGAGGCTGTGCTCGTAACTAAATGATCTTTATATAATTCAGGTTTCTCATTTAATTGGCTTCCGTTTGTCTGGTTGATCAGAAATGTACACAATTTCTTTGCAATGCTTTTCGCTACTTCCGTCGGTAACATTTTAGACATTGAAAAAGCCTTTCTCCTTGAAGCATTCCACAGTGTCCCTAAGACTCACCTCCCAAGGCATAAAATTGATGCCCAAACTCTTTGCTCTCTCCTGGGAAATCTGGTATGTTTGCTCATACTTCGCAGCTTCCAATCTGCCATGAATAACTTAAAACTTGTGAGGTGTAAGTTTAAATGGAACCAACATGATTGAAATGCTTGGTATCAAAGTAACTGAATAGAAAGGAACAAAATACTAAAACATACTTTTCCGGAAGTTGCAGAGTAGGGTAATGCTCATGCAAAATCTTCAGAATCTGACAAAATTGTGTAACCCTTCCAACTAACAAATATCTACCGCTAGCCTTGGGAACCTCAAGAGCTTGGATATGTGCAAATGCAACATCTCTAACATCAACAATTCTTTACGGGCCAGGATATGTTTGAGCTCCTGCATTCAAATTGTTAAAAGTTGAATTTGTCCTACATCATCAAGGTGGTCGGGTGTTTATATGTGGTTAGATTCCCTCCTTTCTTGAGTTAGCTTTCGAAAGAGAGTTCTACCCTAACCCCTTTATTATGGTATTATAGCCCCATTTGTTTGGGGTGATGGTGGGCTTGGACCTCGGCCCTGGATACAGAAAGTAAGAGAGGGTGTTAGAAGTTGAATTTGTCTCGTATCACCAAGTTGGTGTGTTCTTATAATGTATATATATGGTTGGACTCGCTTTTCCCTGGAGCTAGTTTTTGGGAATGAGTTCTAATTAAGCCCATTTGTTACAAACAAATATTTGATTTTACTATTTTTGCAATATACGGCCTAATCACTTAATCGAATATCAGTTGAAGTAGCATAAACTGGGAAGGAGTATGCAGTATATGGCCTAATCAGTTAATCGAATATCAGTTTAAGTAGCATAAACAGGAAAGGAGTATGGTCACTACTTTTTATGAGCTAGCACTTGATGAAAATTTTAAATTTGCTTAAAAAATGATTACCATTTGTGATGTCCAGAATCACCTCCAGAGACAGATTAAGAGTTGAGTGTAAGAAGGGACCGATCACCAATCCTGGATGTAATGTAACCAAGTCTACCCCATTCTCTTTAGCAAATTTCCAAGAAGCCTCTTCAGCTAGGGTCTTTGAAACCAGATACCGGTTCTGGAAGAAATTCAAAATCAGACTAACCATAATGAAAGAGAAAAAGAAGTTCAGTGAATCAAGAAATTAGAACATTAATGTACTTTTAACTCCCTGCACAAAGCTGTACTTGAAAACCAAGTCTCATCCACCACCACATCAGGGGTCAGAGGATTTCCATTGAACAAAATTGAAGCTATAGAAGATGTTATTACTACTCTCTTGACAGACTGAACTTTTGCACATGACCTAAGAACATTGAGTGTTCCCTTCACTGCAGGATCAATCAATTCTGCCTGAAATATGAGAGAAAAGAAGTTGGAAGTAGCTAGCTAGTATGTAGACATTTGTGTTGAACTATACTAGTAGCATACTTGAGTTTCTTTGTGTTGATTTAAATTGACAAGATAAAAAAAAAATAAAAAATGAAGTGTCTGATAAAACCTGTGGGTCATTGGCTGAGAAAGTTACAGGGGGTGCTGTATGGAAAACACCTTCACATCCATCAATTGCAGAGTCAAAAGACCCTTCTTCCAATAAGTTTGCCTTAAGATATGAAGTCTTTCTTTAGTTCCATCAAGTTCATGCAAATGCTTTATCTTAGGATCATCTGTGGCACATGTAAGTACAAGCAGTTAACTGCTGATTCTATAGTTACATTTCTAGAACTAATGATGACCTAGATTAGGTGATAGTCTCATGATTTTATGGATTTGTTGTCAGTTTCATGGAACTATCATTCGTTCAAATATACTTAGTTGAATAAATCCAAGATGTTTAATTTTAGTCTAGGCTTGTACATCACTAACCTTATAGTGGCACACACGATCTGGTTGTAAGTTTGTTTAGACACCCAATTTTAATGGTTTGTGTTCAACTTAATAGATATTGTTTGTTTTGCATTTTATTCGATCGTCTTTCAACTAGAATATGTCTACTTAGTTGAGAAATATATTAACAATTTTGTAATGCGAAAATTGACACTTTGACCATTCTTTCTAATCAGCAAAATTAACCACCAAGAATGAACCCGGAGCTAGAACTTGGAGACGTACAAATTGAAGTAAGAAGCATCCATATATAAGCTAAATTGAGAAAGAGAAAGACTGACTTGGGTCACGAACAGTAGCTTTGACAGTGTAATTACGTTCGAGTAAAAGCTTAACCAACCATGAAGCTATGAAACCTGAAGCTCCAGTCACACACACCACCTTCCCTTCTCCACTCATTCTCTCCATCTCTCTGTGAAATTGTGTCAAGCTGCAAGAAACTCGGCTTTTCTAGTGTAGGCTTACAGCTAAATACGATGAATCAAATCTGATATTTAATCAAATACCAAGTCTAGCTATGAGTGACAGATGAATTGTAACACGTGGTGCATGTCTTACATTATACACTTTCAGACTACAAATCATAATGCAAGATATCATTATGGCGTGTAAGTAAATGGCCAACTTACAGGTTTCAGTTACTATACATGGAAGACAATTTTGTTGAGAATCTAACAGCATTACAAACAGTTGCTCTGATACCATGTTGAAAATCGGACGAGTGAAAGATAAAATAAAGAATAGTAATAACAACACATATAAAGGCACACGATATTTTACATGGTTCGACATAATTTGCCTACATCCACGGATAAGAGGATTTTCACTATAATAACATGAATACGATAAAAGTGTCATCACACCATCAACCTTCATTATAAGCAATCGTTGGACCCTCTAATTCTTAAGCCCAATTTCTTGTTCCTATGGAGTTTAATACCCCTTGATACCCTTACATTAAAACTCTTTGTATTCTCACATTCTCTCTTTCTTTACTTCCCTCTCTCATAAACTTGAATTGGTTCTAACTCCCCTATTTATAGGTAAAATAGGACATTCTTATTCTATTAAAATTCGTATTCTTATTCCTAATAGAACTTCTCTAATTTATCTTCATTCTCCTAAATCAATTCTACTTTTTTTATTTATCTTACAATAGAAAAAAAAAAAAAAAAACAATTATTCTCATTGAAAATTCTTAAACTAGAAATTTTCCTAAAACATAAATTCCTTTTTCTTCTTGTTTGTCTTTTCTTCTTCAATTACCAAAAAGTGTTCACATTCCAACACTCCTCTTTAAACCTTTTTGGTAATTAATCTTCTAGGCTTGTTCTTCATTCTCTTACTCCTTTTTTTCTACAACTTCAGCCCACTATTGGCTTCTTCCTCTTCAGCCCACTATTGGCTTCTTCTCTCCAACACCTTTAGTGGCTTCTTCTTTCCACCCTTGGTTGGAGTCTCGATGGCTTTCTCTCATCGATCCTGTCGCCAACATTCTTGCAGACCATCACCCTACAATTTTCGCTTCATCTTCCATAGGCCCCTTCTCCCGTAGGTGCCTTAAGAAAATAAGTTCTAATACCATGTTGAGAATCTGATGGCAATACAACCAATTACTCTGATACCATGTTGGAAATCAGAATCAGCTCATGTTGAAAATCAGAATCTGCTCTGATACCATGTTGAAAATCGGAGGAGTAAAAAATAAAATAAAGAACAGCAATAACAACACATATAAAGGCACACAATATTTTACATGGTTCAGTATAACTTGCCTATATCCACAGATGAGAGAGTTTCACTATAATAATATGAATACGGTACAAGTGTTTCATCACACCATCAACCTTCATTATAAGCGATCGTTGGACCCTCTAATTCTTCAACCAAATATGTTGTTCTTATGGTGTTTAATACCCCTTAGTACCCTTACATTAAAACTCTTTCTATCCTCACATTCTCTCTTTCTTTACTTCCCTCTCTCATAGTCTTGAATTGGTTCTAACTCCCCTATTTATAGTTAAAATAGGAAATTCTTATTCTACTAGGATTTATATTCCTATTCCTAATATAACTCCTCTAATTTAACTTCATTCTCCTAAACCATTTCCACTTCCCTTATTTATCTTACAATAAATAGGAAAACAATTATTCTCAAATACAAATTCCTAAACTAGAAATTTGTCTAAAACTTAAATGCTCTTTTCTTCTTGTTTGCTTTTTCTTCTTGCTTGTCTTTTCTTCTTACTTGCCTTTTCTTCATCAATCACCAAAAAGTGTTCACATTCCAACAAATTTGCTTTGAAGTTTGAATCCTTGTTTTTAATTCTGTAACTTTCATTAAGAATAAAATCCTTCAAATTTGACTAGAAACAAGTCATAATTTAGTATCCTCTAAAATTTCAAAATGTCTTATTGTCTTGCTGCTGGGAGAGTGGGGATTATCGGTTATGTGAATGTTGCAACTGTTACTGGTTGTTCACTGTTGCTGTTAGTCATTTGCAAGAAAATTAAAATTTCGATTTGCCCAATTTGTAAACTTTGGGCAGTTTGCTTTGAATCTCGATAAAAAATTATGCCAGTTGCTCCCTGAAAAAATAGTTTGGATATAACAAACTTAACCACATATATACATCATAACAACCCAATAATTTGCAACACTAGTAAGTTTATTGACTGAACTCATATGAAAGATATAAATTAATGGATGGAATCAAATATGCAGTATTTATAGACAAAAGCATTTGGTTATTGGAGAAATATTGATATACTTCTAGTCTCAAATGAAAATAAATTAAGATGGGCTTCTTAGGTGTAAAAGTAAAACTATGAACAGTCATAAAACTCCTCAAAAAGGGTTGACGAATGTGGCATATTAGATAAAAATGGATACATAAAAACTTTAATTTGAGAGGTTCTCCACGTAACCAAATGGGTTTGTAATAGTTTATCCCTTATGAATATTCAACTGGCCCTCATTTCTAATTGAATAAAAATGGATACAATTCCTTTGAAATGCTTTTCATTAGTTCCTTTTGGAACATTTCAAAAATTAAGGAAGCCTTTTTCCTTTAAGCTTTCAACAGTGTCCCTAAAAGTCACCTCCAGAGGCATAAAGTTGATTCCTAAACTCTTTGTCCTCTCCTTAGAAATCTTGTAAGTTGGCTCACAGTCTGCAGCTTTGAACCTGCCAAAAGTAAACAATATAGAAGTCTTAAAATAATAGTCCTTGCAAATTACCACATTATAACTAATTAAGATTATTAATTCCAAACTATAATGGTTTGCACATCCTAAACTTGAACTTACTTTTCTGGGAGGTGCAGAGTTGGATAATGTTCGTGTAGAATCTTCAGAACCTCGCAACGTTGTGTAACTTTTCCAACTAACAAATATCTGCCATTGGCGGTGGGAACCTCGAGAGCTTGAACATGTGCATACGCAACATCTCTAACATCAACAAATCTGTAAGGTCTAGGGAATGTGTCAACTCCTGCATTAAGATAATCACTTTAGCAATAATGTATACTTGAAAACAGGACAGCAAGATCTTCCTGCAGAAAACAACTCAGCCAGTTGATAACTTTAAATGTGGCAACATGATATCTGTGTCATGATTCACAGGAAGGTTACCTTTACTTGAAAATATGAAAAGACAAAGTGTAATTTTAGATATATAATAAGGAAAATGTAGGCCTCTAAACACAAATACGGGAAGATTTCATCAAAATTAGAAATTTATGCACGAAGATATAGCATGTTCATAATCCTCAAGGGTTGCTGATTATTACCCTTTATGATGTTCAGAATCACCTCCAAAGACAAATTAAGCTTTGAATGTAAGGAGGGACCAATTACAAATCCTGGATGTAATGTAACCAAGTCAATTCCATTCTCTTTTGCAAATTTCCGAGCAGCCTCTTCTGCTAAGGTCTTTGAAAGTGCATACCAGTTCTGGAATAAAATCAAATTAGATTAGCCTCCATTGAACAAAAAGATGATGCAAAAAGTGTGTCGTAAGAAAGTCTGAAGTATGCAGAGGTTAGAACATTAATTTACACACCTTTGATTTCTTGCAAAAATCCGGATCTGAAAACCAAGTCTCGTCAGCCACCACATCAGGGGTAAGAGGTCTTTCATTGAAAAAAACTGAAGCCGTTGAAGAAGTTATAACGACTCTCTTGACAGACTGAACTTTTGCACATGACCTAAGCACATTAAGTGTTCCCTTAACTGCAGGATCAATTAATTCTGCCTGAAATATGGGAGAGAATATGTTAAAGTAGCTATTATGCAGACAGTAACTGAACTGTACCATCAAAATCTAATAATTTGCACAAAACAGAAATAGAATAACTCTACCACTAATCAAATGGCTGAACAAGATTACATGGATTAAGCAAGAATCAGGAGCAAAACCATTGAAGCATGCTTAAATTTCTTTGTGTTGATGTAAATTGATGAGAGAACATTGCAAATTTACAAAGAAAGAAGGAAAAAAGAAGTATGTGGGAGAAACCTGTGGGTCATTTGTTGAAAGAAATACAGGGGAGGCTGTATGAAAAACACCTTCACATCCATCAACTGCAGAATCAAAAGATCCTTCTTCCATGAGGTTTGCCTTGAAGATATGAAGTCTTTCTGTGGCTCCATCAAGTGTATGCAAGTGCTTTATATTAGGATCATCTGCGGCATACATATGTAAGTAGAACAAGTTAACGAAAGGGGAATTCCCAGGAATCCTTGATCCCCATTTTCTTTAAACCTTTTTGTTTTTTGTTTTTAATGAAACTCTGTAATCAATCGAATCTCTAAAATCTAGTATGAGTTAAGACTTCAGTATAATCTCAACCGATCTAACCAACTAAACTAACGATCCCATAATTATTGACCCCCGAAATGACCCAGATTAACAATTTTAATTTTCTTCTCTAGGTATATATGATAAAACTCCACAATTTTTTTCTTGACGTTGCTTAGTGTCATGTGAAGGCCAGCAGTTAGCATCCACATAATCAAATCACAATCTGATTAGTAAAACTACTAAACCCAGTACCAGAACTTGGAGAGATTCAATTTAAGAGTCAAGAGAGAGAGAGAGACTGACTTGGGTCACGAACAGTAGCTTTGACAGTGTAACCATGCCCAAGTAACAGCTTAACTAACCATGAAGCTATGAAAATTTGAGCATTGAGCCATATACACAAGACAATCCATTTTTTTATTATTTAACACATGAAGGATGATCGGCTTATTATATTGGGCTATGCCGACCTTTTGGTTTTTTATTAATAAAATACCTTGAGTCTTACATGGGCCACTTTAACAAGACAGATAGTGCTGGCATGTAGTGGCCAAGTTTCAGGCTTTCAGCAACAAAGATGGAGAACATATTGCTTTTAACGAACTTGGCCTTGTTACATGTGCAAAGTTTTATTAATATGCTAAACCGTCTACAGTTTCAAGATAGATACAACATTCAACAATTCATTTCAAGAGGAATTTCAAATAACCAAATGGGCTTATCAATAATCCCCTGATGGAAATACAGACAACTTCTTGGCACTGATTTGTATCAGTTTCAGTAGCATTTAGAGATCGATGAAGCCCTTCCCCTTCAAAGTTTCCATAGTGTCCCTAAGACTCACTTCCCATGGCATAAAGTTGATTCCCAAACTCTTTGCTCTTTCCTTAGAAAACTGCTGTGTCGTCTCATTCTTATCCTCCCAGCTGACATAAATAAACAGTTTCAGTTATCAATGAAATAAGCAAACACTTACAAAGTTATGTACTATATAATACTAAAGCATACTCTTCTGAGAGGGGCAAAGTGGGTTAATGTTTGTGCAACATTTTCAGGATCTCAGCACGGTGTGTAACGCTTCCAACTAACAGATATCTTCCAGTAGCCGTGGGAACCTCAAGAGCTTGAATATGTGCATATGCAGCATCTCTAACATCAACAAGTTTATAAGGACCAGGGAGTGCTTCGGCTCCTGCATTGAAATAACCTCAACCACTTAGAAATAATCTATGTTATGTTGATTTGAGATGGAGCACTTCATGGAAATTATAAATTTATGGTGAAAAGATATAGCCATATTCATAATCCTGAAAGGTTGCTGATTGTTTCCACTTATGGCCATTAGAATCCCCTCCATGGACAAATTAAGGGTTGGCAGTAAGAAGGGACCAATCACAACTCCTGGATGCAATGTAACCAAGTCAATCCCATTCTCTTTTGCAAATTTCCAAGCAGCCTCTTCTGCTAGGGTCTTTGAAAGTGCCTTGAACAAAAGAAGTTTTTCTTTAGCTCCTTCAAATTCATGCAAGTGTTTCACCTTGGGATCATCTGTGGCATATAAGAAGAAAGAACTAGTTAACTTATCAACCAATTGACATTTTACGTAGTCAAAACTGATTCATGACTCAGATTAATTAAAAGGAAGAAACCATCTTCGAAACACCCTTTTATTTTCTTTAACAGATAGTTATTTCCAAAGTAAAAGGAAAAGCAATCAAATAACTGGCATTGACCATTTAATTGAAAAAGTAGATCCCTGAATGTATAATCTTGGCATAAGATAAGGGCTGGGTAATGTTACCTCTAATAACATATATAACATGATTCCTAAATACAATTTGAAGTAAAAAAAAAAAAATCCAAATATATATGGAAAAGTTGCAGGGAAATGTGTGGGAGAGAAAAAGACTGACCTGGGTCACGAACAGTAGCTTTGACAGAGTAACCACGTTCAAGTAACAGCTTAACTAACCATGAAGCTATGTAACCTGAAGCTCCTGTTACACACACTACTTTGTCTTCACTCATTCTCTGTGTGAGTAGTATTTTTCAGTTCCATGAGCTTTGGTTCTGAAGAGATTTGCCGCTAAATTTATAAGAAGATATCCATTTTATTTATTTATTCATGTTATCCACGACAATCCTATAAAATAAAATCAGAGTTTGAGGTTTTGTGCTAATTACGATTTGCAGCTAAATGATCAGGTGGCTTGGGTAGAACTCATCCTAATCAGGATTTATTAATTTTTTTCATGTTATCCACGACAATCCTGATCACAATTTGGGACTAAATGATGAAGTGGGTCGGATAAAACTCACTGGCTTAGGGCTTAGGGGAGGAGGGAGCCCAACCACTTTGATACCATGATAAAGTGGTTTAGGTAGAACTTGAATGAAATACAAAGAAAAAATAATACGCGTGATTTACCATGGTTCACCCAATACAAGTTACGTCCAACTGAACTAATATTATTGCAATACTTCATCACTTGTCTTTTTACAATGAATGAATTGTCTTTACAATGAATAAATTGTAAGGAATTTGTATCTGCATATTAAAGAAAAGAATCAAGTAGAGATCAAGCAAGTCAAATTAACAAAAGGAAGGAAAGCCAACCAAAAGAGAGAGTCGGCATATAACATGCGGTGATTGGGAGAATCCCTTACAACTCCATTTATCTTTTTATTGGCCATTTTTTATTCAACTGCTGCGAGTACACACAACTTCTCGGTTCTGCTCTGTATCACTTTAAGTAGCTTCTGAGACATCCAGGAAGCCATTCTCCTTAAGGGTTTTGATAGTGTCCCTAGGACTCATCTGCCATGGCATAAAGTTGATGCTCAAACTCTTTGCTCTTTCCTTAGAAACCTGGTATGTTGTCTCGCCATTATTAATATTAATAAACATATAAAAGTGTCTCTAATAAAATGAGTATTGCAATAATATTAACTCAATTGGACGCTATTCTTGTATTATACATTGCCACATTATTTTAAACATTCTCAAAGTGCTGAATTTATCCCATCCAACATTGCATTCATATTATCACTTCCTCAACATGACATCTCATTCATATAATCACTTTCTCGAGGGAGGGGTTTCCTTTGAAGCTGCTGCTTAGACTTTGACGTTAAAAATTTAAGGTAGACCATCAGTATCATGGCGTTTTACTTTCCTCTCCGCGTGAGCTCAGAGTACAGCCGACATCATGGAACGTTTGATAGGAGACAGGGTCAATTACGGGCCTTCCAATTGAAAAGTAGCCCAAACGCACAGTATATTCAGTTTGCTACGCAACTTCTTCTCCAACGTCAATTAATAAAGTTTTTGGAAAATAATTCATTATGTTGAAAGACTTCTATCAATTTGCCGGAAACAATCTATGCTTTTAACAATTTTCTGCTTAAGTAGATTCATTTCTGTAACATTGTCAAGTTACACATTGATGGATAGTAGTATCAAGGTTTCTTTTTACTCAGTTTATGTAAAAAAAACTCAGCAGAACGACAGAATTTCATATGTAATACAAGGGAGTTATAAAATCAATAATCACAATATAACATGACTTGCAGATGACAAGTTGCTAAACCAATTGACAAACTATTGGAGTTTTAACAGAAGGAAATTCAGTTCCTGCTAATGTTATGATGAAGTCCGCAGCAAAAGACACAGAATCACTAAAAACATGCAGCAATAATCATCTCCCATCGTCGAACACCACCAGTACATGGTCTTTGATACTGTCATACCCGGCACTTGTGCTGCTACCATCGGCACATTTATAAACATCTGAGGTATCACGGAGCAAGTGCTCCGTCTCCTCTGGATTCAATTCGGTATTAACCCACGAATGTTTATGCATCATTCTTAATCCATCTAATTCCATTGCTACTTCCCTCATTGTAGGCCTCTCCTCTCCCTTCACTTTTAAGCATATTTTTGCTAACTCAGCCACTTCCTTGAGCTGCTCTTCATTTCCATCGTTCACGATATAATTCTCCAGAATTTCAAATAAACAACCCTCTTGCAATGAAGTAAGAAAATACATAACCAGGCTTCTCTGCTCCTCTGGCCTGTCAAACAAAAGTGCCTTCTTTCCTGTCAATAGCTCTGCAAGGACAACACCAAAACTGTACACATCACTTTTCTCAGTCAATTGGCTAGTATGCAAATATTCAGGGTCTAAGTACCCAAGAGTTCCCTGAACCATTGTGGATAGTTGAGTTTCATCAATTGGAACCAATTTTGAAGCTCCGAAATCAGACACTTTGGCAGTGAAGTTATGGTCTAAAAGTATATTGGTGGACTTGACATCTCTATGTATAATTGGAGTAGCAGCAGCTGAGTGCAAATAGGATAGCACTCCTGCTGTTTCTGCTGCTATTCTTAGACGTATTTCCCATGAAATGGTGGGTGCCTTGTCTTTATCGTGAATGTGCTCAAAGAGGGTGCCATTGCTCACGAATTCGTAAACTAGTAACGGGACTTCAGTCTCCAAACAACAACCCAAAAGCCTGACCACATTTCTATGGTTGATTTGTGAGAGCACAACCACCTCATTAACAAATTGCTCAATTTGGCTTTCATCTATTGTTTTGGACATTTTTATGGCAACTGGGGTATTATCTGTTAAAAAACCTTTATATACTGTGCCAAAACCTCCCCGGCCAATGATTCTACTCTCATCATAGTTGTTGGTAGCCTTTTTGAGTTCTTCTGCTGTAAAGATTTTTGCTGTTTCAGAAGATCCACTTCGTTTGGAGAGTTGCTGCTGTAAAAGAAAGCCACCATTTTGCTGAAAGAACTTTTCTTTAAGTTTGATGAGCTTTCTCTTCTTCAAAACCAAGTATAGCCAAGTGCTACTCACAAGCAGAACCACAAAAAATATGCCAACACCTACATTTGAAGCATTTGAAACTGTCATGCCATACTATTGAGATGATAAACGAGAAATAAAATTGAAATATTGGAAGACATTAGCACCTTCTGATACACTAATTATTTCCTTCTGATTGTCACATAACAAAGTGGCCATTTGGAAATTCTAGCAAACGCGTTCCTCTGTTCTAGTACTAATCAAGTATACTAGTTTTAACGATTGAAGCTATACCCTATTTCCGAAAGAGTGGCTTTGAAGTCTTTTGATTTTATTGATGCTCTAAGATTTGTAAGAATAAAAACTTCCTACCTGATTTATGTGTCGTCCACAAATTTAATCAAATAGAGTTAGAACAGAGTTTCTCTTCCAGTTCAAAGTTAACGAAGGAGCAGCCAAGCTAAAGTTCAATAATACAGTGAATAGAGTTAAGGACCTTTTCTCACCGAAATAATGGCTTAATAACACTTTCCCATTCACAGACTTTTAAAACACTACTTTATTATCCAAATTTCTATTCTGGTTGCGAACAGAGACCAAACTCGGTTCAAAATATTAAAGCTTTTGAAGAGGGGAGACCAATGAGTTTTTTGGTGGTGGAATGTTGGATTTTGATGGTTGAGATTGATCGGAATTTGACTTGGGAGGGACAGCTGAGCAAACCCTAACTCCTCAATTGTCGATGATTGGCGGGAGTAGGGTTTGAGGAGTTTTGATGAGTGATGATCGGAAAAGAGAATGGTGGTAGTGTGAAGGTCACAACGATGTCGAAATCAGAAACAGAATATTAATTTGGGTAATAAAATGGTATTTTAAAAACCGGTGGGTGGAAAAATTCATTAAGCCATTATTTGAGAGGGAAAAAGTCGTTTACTTCAATAAACTTACCCATAGCGACCTTGACGACTGGAAATTGATTGGGCGGGATAGGGTTACAACCTTCCCCACCGTTTATTTCATCTAGCTCGTACCCCTCCCGGCAACTGCATGTATAACTCCCATCGTTATTTATACATGATTGACTCTCTGTACACTTATGGAGATCTGGATAGTCGCATTCATTAATGTCTGCAAATCAATGGAAGAAAAGTATGGTGTAAAAGTAAACTAAACAGAGGAATTTTATGTTTTATTTAAAAAGGAAAAAAGTACGAACATCAAAGTAGTGAATAATGTTAATTGATGTACCTTGGCAACTATTGGAAAGGTATGGATTCCCTTCGTAACCCGTTTTGCACTTGCAAGCGATACCCGGAACCGTCCTCTGTAGTTTCACACTCTGTGTTTTCTTTGCATTCTTCACATTTGGCATTCCCAGTTATAGCCCAATCAAGCACCATAGGAAAGTTTTCTGTTAAATTATCAAAAATATAACTGGGTTTGAATTTGAACTTGCTTTGTTCAGCAACAAACGCATAAGTGCATCGTCTGATGTCCGGAATATTTGTCTGATTCACATCGGGAAAGCGGTATGCAGTATAATTGATTCTTTTTAGCCCTTTAGGAATATCTATCTGGCAACACCCTGTGCCTGTGCAAGATCCCTCGTCCACATAGCTAATATTCTCACATAACGAAATGCACCCGGTTTTATAATTGCGATCATCGATTTGACCGCGAATGTAAGCATAACTGTTACAGCCGATAACTGTGAACTTGTTTTCTGTGTTAGAGACGGTGAGGAAGTCAGGCAAGTTGTACCAGGGCGAATTGGCCTTCGTACTAGGATGGCACCTTCGTGATATGAAGCTGCTGATGTGTAGTTGACCGGTGGTTATGTCAACTTTGGTAACAGGAATATCTGATTCATTCCTATAAAGTGCTTTGGGAGGAGTGGAAGAGTGGTTGCAAGCGATCAGAAAATCTTTATTTAGGGAACAATTAAGGCTTGTGCCGAATGGATATGGGATTTCAAGGTCTCCACAGAGAGCATCACAGCCAGGCTTGGATAGAGAGGATACTAGTGTTGCTGTCAGTAGCATTTCCGCCAACATGAGTTGGAAAGCCACTCCACGAAAACCCATATTTTGCAGCTGCAATTGTAAATATATTTCTCTTGATACTCATCCTTTTATTATTACACAAAGAGGACCAATTCAGCTCCTCCAAGTCCACGCGATATGGTCTCATTCCTCTTCTGTGTGGCCGGGACACAACGAATGCCATCGAGTCAACGCTTCCTATGTATGTATAAGGGAGAACGACCCTTTCCCACCCAAGGTTTGGCGAAACAGACATTTCACTCCCTCCAAGTTTCAAAAAGATAGTTTTCCACCCGCCGTCCGTTAACTTTAACTGAAGAAAGATAAAACGGTTTCTCACAGACCCTCGCATGCATTATATATTATATTTAATCACAATTTGGTCATCATGCATGCTAATAAATAAATAATAATAATAATAAACAATTCGGTCGGGCAAACCCGACCCGAATTGTTACACAAAATGGAAATTAAACAAAATCCCCCTTTTCCTTTTGCAAAAATCCCACATGAAATAACCTAACCCTAAAATCTGAACTCTTCTTCTTCTCCTCCTTGTCGCTCCAGCTATCAACCGACCATTGCCCTTTCGTCATTCGTCCGTTGCTGTTGCACTCTAGCCAGCGGTAGCAGCTTGTTCGTCAGTCGTCTACCTCAGCCCTCTTTCATCAAATTGTTGCTCTTCGTCTTCGACAAGATATCTCCCTTTCTGTACTACAAAATTTTTGTTCCTTTGATTCCCAGATGTTTCTTCTCAACTTCGTCATTAATTTACAAATGAAGGCTAGTTGGTAGAGAAATTTTATGTTCTGTTTATAGTTTTGCTTATATTGATTTGTCAATAATACTCCTTTGTTGGAGAAAATGAAGGCGGGTGGCTGGTATGAATAATATAACCTTTTGTTGGTGAAAATGACTGGTATGAATAAGATTGAATAATTAAAAAATAATTAATTGTATGGATCAAAATTTATCATTTTGACTTTAATTATGAGAATATAACATTTTGTAATTATTACATAATATAAAGATTGAACAAGACAAACTTGAGGATAAATTAAAATATAGGAGCATGTCCTTGTGGACCAACCCGAGTAATCTCCTAGTGAAATGTGATTATGATAAAAAAAATTAGATTCTGAGGACAGTTGTGGCTCGTGATTCATGTGATAACATCTAATTCCACCCCCAAGGTTGGCCTTAATAACACTTTTCCACCCAAAAAGTTTTAAAATACCAATTTACTACTCAAAGTTTATATTCCAACTAATCGTCGGTCGATTCTAGTATCATTACGACCCCATATCACCACCATTCTATTTCTCGATCATGACTAACCAAAACCATCAAACTTTGCTTCCTTTGACCTTGTCAATCGCCGACAATCGAGCGATTTGTGGAACGCGCAACTGCCTCTCCCAAGTTAGATTCTAACCAATCTCGACCATCAAAATCCAATATGTCACCACCAAAAGATTCACTGGTATCCCCTCTTCAAAAGCCTTAATAGTCTAGATAGAGTTTGTTCTCCATTCACTGCTAAATCAAAAAACATATATAGGTAGTAAATGGACCGATGACAATAAACATGACATCATAAATATTAAATCACGTGCCACGATGCTAAGTATTTAATCCTATATCAAATATAAAATTGGTTGGATCTTTCAAGTTATAAAGATGTTTATGATGGATAGATAGAATTACTAAACAGATAAATCTTTTCTGCTTATGACTATATGGCATTACAATAAACATGAGAAATGGTAGGGGGGTGGGCTGACAATACATTTGTTCATATTATATCATTATATGATTGAAGATATGAAATATTTTGGGGTCAGCTGCTGTAGATTTTATAGAAGTTCAGTTGCAGAAGCCACCGACCATTCCTAAATCCTAAATTTTTATATTCATTCAACTCTGCTGTCACTCTCATGGAAACATAATCATTTGACTGAAACAAAATATGGAGCACATCATTACATATTTTTCATATTACAATTTGGAGTTTTATGATATCTCCTAAAGTTTTTACCAGTGCTTTGAAACTTGGCCTGGTTGGGCGGTTTAACCAGTTGAACAGAGACTCGAAACTTCATCAGATCGGGTTTATATTTTTCCTATTCACCCAAAACCTTAGAATTTGGGATGATGATTGGTAAACAATTGAAGGCTGGGATACTAGGGTTTTTGTAGAGAAAGTTCCAGTGAGTATAATGGTGGTGACGAAGTTGATTTCTGGTGAGTAAATCGACCGAAAATTGGAAAAAACTAGCGGTGGTGGCAACTGGATTTTGCCGGCGATTGGTGAGGCTAACGGGGGTGGCATGAAGTGGGCTTTGGTCCAAAGGAAGAGGAGAGTACATTGGGTTCACCCTGGTTTGGGTTTTAAAACATTGGTTTTTACATCAAGCAACAACTTAACATTGTTTTAGAATATTGATCTCAACTTTCATTTACAAGTAACAACATCTCTACAATATTATTATTGATGAAGAGATCCCACCAGTCGTGTGTTGACACTTTTTCACAATACTTTTCATCACTTCCTTTCAGTAGCTTCTTAGAACTTGAGAAAACCTTTCTCCTTCAAGCTTTCCAGAGTGTCCTGCACACTTACGTCCCAAGGCGTAAAGTTGATGCCCAAACTCATGGCTCTCTCATTATTAACCTGGAATGATGGCTCATACTTCACAGCTTTGAATCTAAAATAAGTATACTAAAACTTGTGAGTTCCAAAATAACGCGGAAATTCATATCATTCAAGGAAATTATACTGAAACATACTTTTCTGGAAGGGTGAAAGTAGGGCAATGTTGGCGCAAAACCTTCAGAATCTCAGAAAGTTGTGTAACTCTACCAACCAACAAATACCTGCCACTAGCTGTGGGAACCTCAAGAGCTTGAATATGTGCATATGCAACATCTCTAACATCAACAAGTCTGTAAGGGCTAGGGTATGACTGAGCTCCTGCATTCAAATGACCACAATTACTTCAGCGAAATTTATGTCATGGTAAAGCCATTTGTTGAATGAGAAGAGACCAGCAAGATCTTCACTCTTCGTTGAAATGGATTAGGCAACAAGGAACAGAAATCCTACCTTAGTAGAAAATGCGGCAGTTTGATGTCAGTTTCACATTAAACTAATACAAAAAAGCATTTTTGTTTGGCTATTTAACATTCACTTTTTTGTGTGTCTGCTGTCTAATTACTTCACTCAAGGATAAATTAGAAATTTACATAAAAAATAAAAATAATGATATTCATAATACTCAAATGGTTGCTGATTATTACCATTGAAAAGGTTCAAAATCACCTCCACAGAGAAATTAAGTGATGACTGTAACAAAGGACCGATAACCAATCCCGGATGTAATGTAATCAAGTCAATCCCATTCTCTTTTGCAAATCTCCAAGCTGCCTCTTCTGCTAAGGTCTTGGATAGATGATACCAGTACTGGAAGAAAATAAAAAAGATGAGCCAAGATGATTACCAAAAAAAATGCATTTTATGAGAAAAGGCCTGTCCCTAGAAAATATTCAGTGATTGTCATTTTTCAGATGTGGGAAATAGATTTTCTGAATGGATTATAATAGGTAGATAGCTTGTATGAGATGCTAAAGAGAAGTTCATTGAAGAGTATAATGCTCAAAATCTGAAATAAAGAAAATTAGTGTGAAAGACATATAAGTATCAAGAAATTAGGAACTTTACACACCTTTGACTCCTTGCAAAAATCTGGATCTGAAAACCAAGTCTCATCAACCATCACATCAGGGGTCAGTGGTTTTCCATTGAATACAATTGAAGCTAGAGAAGCTGTTACAACAACTCTCTTGACAAACTGAACTTTTATGCATGAACTAAGAACATTAAGTGTTCCCTTTACTGCAGGATCAATAAAATCTGCCTGCAGTATATAAGAAAGAAGCAGTTGGTATTAGTAAGCAGAAAGTTTTTTATTGAACTATATTGAAAAAATAAATATATGGGATAATCATAACCTGAGGGTCATTGGTTGAAACAAATACAGGGGAAGCTGTATGGAAAACACCTTCACAGCCATCAACTGCAGAATCAAATGATCCTTCTTCTAACAAGTTTGCCTTCAACAAATGAAGTCTTTCTTTAGCTCCATCAAGTTCATGTAAGTGCTTTATCTTAGGATCATCTGTTGCAAATGTAAATTAGAACAAGTTGATGGGTAGTTTTAGTAATTAATCAAACTAGAAGCTTTCTTCTTGACGGTGTTCAATATCAGTGTGTGTGCCATGTCAAAGCCACTTGAGTAAAACAAAAGCAACAAAAGGATAACACATGTATGGTTGACTACTTTATGATCTAACAGCAACCTTACCAGTAAAACTACTAAACCCAGAAGTAAAACTTGGAGACATAGAACTTAAAAGTCAAAATCATCCAAATATAGAAAAGCTGAAGTGAGAAACAGAGAGACTGACCCGGGTCACGAACAGTGGCTTTGACGGTGTAACCACGTTCAAGCAACAGCTTCACTAACCATGAGGCTATGTAACCTGAAGCTCCTGTAACACACACCAATTTCCCTTCTCCACTCATTATCTCTAAGTCTTATGTGAATTTTTTGTCAAGGTAGAGATCGAGTTCTCTGGTATGAATTGAGTCAAGCACAATGAATCCATTTATATATTTATTGAAGTGAAATTAGAACAATGAGTGGTCACTTAATTACATCAGGTGGCCCCGTTAGTGCCTCAAATGGAAGACTTTAAGCACAGAAATATTAAATATATACCCTGAAGTTTCACAAAGTGAAAAGTGACACGTATACTCCTTACCAAATATCTGATTATGTCCCGCATATTCTCAGTTAGGTAGACAGATCTTTGGTACTTCTTAAGTACTTGTTTACATGTGAATTTCGCAACTTTTTTAACTAATCTTTATTTTTTATTTGTCAGGGGTGTTCGGCCAGGTAGTGCGCATCTCAATTAATCTCTTAAGGCTCTAAAGTTAAGAGCCGGATAAATTTTCCCAGTGACCACCCCTATCAATGCCTAAGGGGACTCGAACTCAGGAACCCATGTTAGACCCTTTCGCTCTTTTACCAACTGACCACCCAGTAGTGGTTTGCAACTGTTACTAGCTAGTCATTATATGTATTATATTGCAAGTACAGTGAACGGCAAAATAGATACATAGTAATCTTGATTTGAGAGATTATGCAGATAAGTAAATGATTTTTATACAGCTCGGTTTTAGAATTTAACTAGCCTTTGTTTCTTTAATCGATCAGGAATGGACACAATTTATTTGCAGTTCTTTTCATCACTTTTTTCAGTAGCTTCTTAGACATTGAGGAAGCCTTTCTTCTTGAAGCATTCCACAGTGTCTCTAAGACTAGTTTCCCAAGGCATAAAATTGATACCCAAACTCTTTGCTCTCTCTTGAGAAATCTGATATGTTGGCTCATGCTTTGCAGCTTCAAATCTGCATAAGTATATTAAAACTTGTGACTCAGTTCAGGGAATCAAGCATGAAGAGCTTGTATTATAATCTGTTCTTTTATTGCCCTACTCAGACCAAAGGACGAACAGAATTTTGTATCCAAGTAACTGAATAAAAAGACAATAAGAGTCAACATACTTTTCTGGAAGGTGCAAAGTAGGGTAATGCTCATGCAGAATCTTCAGAATCTCGCAAAGTTGTGTAACTCTTCCAATTAACAAATATCTACCGCTAGCTGCGGGTACCTCAAGCGCTTGAATATGTGCAAATGCAACATCTCTAACGTCAACAAGTCTGTAAGGGCCAGGATATGTTTGAGCTCCTGCATTGAATAAACAAGCTCAACCACTTAGATACAGTGTAAACAACTTTAGAAGGCCTCAGAAACAAATATATGGGGTCCTTTGGTTAATATAAAGCTTCAACTAGATGGAACAATAGTTGATGTAGCATAAAGGTCACCTGGTCTTGTCATATTTTTGGCAGGTTGGTGTTGATTTGAGATGGAATACTTACCATTCAGGATGTCCAGAATCACCTCCACAGAGAAATTAAGCACTGACTGTAAGAAGGGACCAATCACCAATCCTGGATGTAATGTAACCAAGTCTATCCCATTCTCTTTTGCGAATTTCGACGCAGCCTCTTCTGCTAAGGTCTTTGAAACAGAATACCATTCCTGGAAGAAAATCAAAATTAGAGGGTCTAGAGATCTTTTCTACATGTTAGGACTTTTTCAGACATCAATTCATAATATATTTATCACTAGGAAATGTTGATGTCTACTACATGTAGGACTTATGGAGAGACTATTCATATCACTAGAGATGAGAATTTTAAGATATTGTTTGGAATACGTAATATTAATTCTCATATCAATAAATTATTGTTTGAAATACATAAGTATCAAGAAATTGGAATATTTATGTACCTTTGATTCCTTGCACAACGCTGGATTTGAAAACCAAGTCTCATCCACTACCACATCAGGGGTCAAAGGGTTTCCATTGAATAAAACTGACGCTATAGAAGATGTTATAACTACCCTCTTGACAGACTGAACTTTTGCACATGTCCTTAGAACATTAAGTGTTCCCTTCACTGCAGGATCAATCAATTTTTCCTAAAATATGCCAGAAAAAAAGTTGAAAGTAGATACCATACTCTATGCAGAAAAGAAAATATACTATCAGAATCTAATCATATCTGTTAATAAAAAAGATACATGTTGAATTTCTTTTTGTTGATTTATATTCAGAAGGGAAAAAAAGGGGATCAAGTAGTATATGTGATAAACCTGAGGGTCACTGGCTGACAAAATTACAGGGGATGCTGTATGGAAAACACCTACACAGCCATCAACTGCAGAATCAAAAGATCCTTCTTCTAACAAATTTGCCTTGAACAAATGAAGTCTTTCTTTAGCTCCATCAAGTTCATGTAAGTGTTTTATCTTAGGGTCATCTGTGGCACAGCACATGTGAATAGAATCAGTACTTAACTGCTGACCTTAAATTACATTGATAAAACTAATAACACCCAAATTTAGTCTAAAGAGAGAAACCAACACTGACCAAGCACATCAAGAAGAAACAAATCAAAATGAAAACTTTTTATTTTTTCTTCATTAGTAAGTTAACCATACAAAGAGGCAAGAGAGCAACTGACTTGGGTTGCGAACGGTGGCTTTGACAGTGTAGCCATGTTCAAGTAACAGCTTCACTAACCATGATGCTATGAAACCTGAAGCTCCTGTTACACAAACCACCTTCCCTTCTCCACTCATTCTCTCTCTGTGAATTTGTGTCAAGGTGGAGATTGATTTCTCTGGTGTAAAAATGGACTTAAATGGAAAGCATTTACTTTATTATTTATTAAAATAAATACTCCACATGATACACGAGTTTCAACAAGGGACAGGTTTAGAGTTCAATTGTAACCGCATTGGATCATGGTGACAGTAGTGGCCAACTTGCATATATCAGTTAAAGAAGATTTTACTTTCAAACTGGTATTCAATTCTGTATCTTTTTTTACTAAAAAAAATCAAATTTTTATTGGAAACAAGTCTTTCTATAAAATCATAGTAACCCTCTTTGACCAAGCCAAATCAGATTTTATTATGACATCTTGTCACATTCATCTTATTTTCAGTGTTTCACCGTCTAAACAGTCCTCAATCTTGATCATAATTCCTGCAAGTACTTGCGACAATTAGTGATTTTGATCTCTAGTGATTGATAAATGGCTTGAGGAAAGAGAACTATAGAATGGATACATCAGAGTCTTTATTTAAGAGGCTGTGCTCGTAACTAAATGATCTTTATATAATTCAGGTTTCTCATTTAATTGGCTTCCGTTTGTCTGGTTGATCAGAAATGTACACAATTTCTTTGCAATGCTTTTCGCTACTTCTTTCGGTAACATTTTAGACATTGAAAAAGCCTTTCTCCTTGAAGCATTCCACAGTGTCCCTAAGACTCACCACAGTGTCCCTAAGACTCACCTCCCAAGGAGTATGCAGTATGTGGCCTAATCACTTAATCGAATATCAGTTTAAGTAGCATAAACAGGAAGGGAGTATGGTCACTACTTTTATGAGCTAGCACTTGATGAAAATTTTAAATTTGCTTAAAAAATTATTACCATTTGTGATGTCCAGAATCACCTCCAGAGACAGATTAAGAGTTGAGTGTAAGAAGGGACCGATGACCAATCCTGGATGTAATGTAACCAAGTCTATCCCATTCTCTTTAGAAAATTTCCAAGAAGCCTCTTCAGCTAGGGTCTTTGAAACCAGATACCAGTTCTGGAAGAAATTCAAAATTAGACTAACCATAATGAAAGAGAAAAAGAAGTTCAGTGAATCAAGAAATTGAACTCCCTGCACAAAGCTGTACTTGAAAACCAAGTCTCATCCACCACCACATCAGGGGTCAGAGGATTTCCATTGAACAAAATTGAAGCTATAGAAGATGTTACTACTACTCTCTTGACAGACTGAACTTTTGCACGTGACCTAAGAACATTGAGTGTTCCCTTCACCGCAGGATCAATCAATTCTGCCTGAAATATGAGAGAAAAGAAGTTGGAAGTAGCTAGCTAGTATGTAGACATTTATATTGAACTATACTAGTAGCATACTTGACTTTCTTTGCGTTGATTTAAATTGACAAGATAAAAATAAAATAAAAAAATGAAGTGTCTGTGATAAAACCTGTGGGTCATTGGCTGAGAAAGTTACAGGGGATGCTGTATGGAAAACACCTTCACATCCATCAACTGCAGAATCAAAAGACCCTTCTTCCAATAAGTTTGCCTTGAAGATATGAAGTCTTTCTTTAGTTCCATCAAGTTCATGCAAATGCTTTATCTTGGGATCATCTGTGGCACATGTAAGTACAAGCAGTTAACTGCTGACCCTATAGTTACATTTCTAGAACTAACGATGAGCCAGATTAGGTCATAGTCTCATGATTTTATGGATTTGTTTTCAGTTTCATGTAACTATCATTCTTTCAAATATACTTAGTTGAATAACTCCAAGATGTTTAAGTTTAGTCTAGGCTTGTACATCACTAACCTTATAGTGGCACAAACAATCTGGTTGCAAGTTTGTTTAGATACCTAATTTTAATAGTTTGGGTTCAACTTAATAGATATTGTTTGTTTTGCATTTTATTCGATCGTCTTTCAACTAGAATATGTCTACTTAGTTGAGAAATATATTAACAATTTTGTAATTCGAAAATTGACACTTTGACCATTCTTTCTAATCGCAGTCTAATCAGCAACATTAACCACCGATAATGAACCCGGAGCTAGAACTTGGAGACGTACAAATTAAAGTAAGAAGCATCCATAGATAAGCTAAAGTGAGAAAGAGAGAGACTGACTTGGGTCACGAACAGTAGCTTTGACAGTGTAATTACGTTCAAGTAAAAACTTAACCAACCATGAAGCTATGAAACCTGAAGCTCCAGTCACACACACCACCTTCCCTTCTCCACTCATTCTCTCCATCTCTCTGTGATATTGTGTCAAGCTGCAAGAAACTCGGCTTTTCTAGTGTAGGCTTACAGCTAAATACGATGAATCAAATTTGATATTTAATCAAATACCAAGTATGGCTATGAGTGACAGATGAATTGTAACACGTGGTGCATGTCTTACATTATACACTTTCAGACTACAAATCGTAATGCATAGATATCATTATGGCATCTAAGTAAATGGCCAACTTACAGGTTTCAGTTACTATACATGGAAGACAATTTTGTTGAGAATCTAACATTAATACAACCAGTTGCTTTGATACCATGTTGAAAATCGGACGATAAAAGATAAAATAAAGAATAACAATAACAACACATATAAAACACACGATATTTTACATGGTTCGATATAATTTGCCTACATCTACAAATAAGAGGATTTTCACTATAATAACATGAATACGATACAAGTGTCATCACTCCATCAACCTTTATTATAAGCAATCGTTGGACCCTCTAATTCTTCACCTCAATATCTTGTTCCTATGGTGTTTAATACCCCTTGATACCCTTACATTAAAGAAAAATGCTACGGACACTGATGCTTTGCACCAAATTTTTACACGGAATGACGTGTCCACTGAATCAGACGAGTCACGTATCACGTTAACAAATATTCCACGAATAAAAGGTCGTCCATCAAATATGGACGACCGTTCATTTGAAATGGACTCCCGTCCATATTATATGGACGGCTGTCCACCTAGAATGGATGCCCGTTCATAGTTAAAACTGAAAAAATTTGACCTAAATTGTTTATGAACGCCCGTCCTCTTATGAGGACGACTGTCTATAGTTATGGACTCTCGTCCATATATTATGGACAGGAGTCCTTTTACTATGGACGGTCATCCATATTATATGGACAGACATCCATATAATTTCAGATGATATTTATTTTTAAAGTATAAAATATTTAGATGAAATAAAAGAAAAAAAAAATTTGATTTTAAGTAAAAGTATGGACGCGAGTCCACTCATTTGGATGGGCGTCCATATACAATAGACGCCTTTCCAAATGAGTGGATTGGCGTGGCGTCCATTCTTAAATATATTTTTTTTAATTTATAAACAAAATGCGAGAAATAAAAACTGGCGTCCATTCTCAATTTTTTTTTTTTTTAATTTTCACTTTTTTTTTTTCATTTATAAACAAAATGCAAGAGAGAAATGAAACCTGTTTTGGGAGGCCTAAATTTTTAAACATTTTAATTAAAAATTTTAAAGAAAAATTTTTATTAAACTAAAATTTGGGTATGGAAAAAAATTTAATGAACCTTATTGAATGTAAAATTTTTTTAAATTAAACAATGGACAGGCGTCCATCTAAAAGGGACGTATGTCCATTGAATGTAAAATTTTTTGGACAGGCTTCCATCTTATATGGACACCCATCCATAGTAAATAGACACCCGTCCATATAAGATGGATGGGCATCTATTATTTTTTCTTTTAAAATTTTTTGGACGGGAGTCCATTAAATATGGGCAGACATCCATAAATCTTGGACGACCGTTCATTCACGAAAGACTCTAGCGTAGTCGCATTTGATTGGTTGCCATGTCCTTTGGTAGAAAAATTCGGTGTAAAATTTCGGTGTCTATTTTACGTGGTTTGACATAATTTGCTTACATCTACGGATAAGAGGATTTTCACAATAATAACATGAATACGATACAAATGTTATCACACCATCAACCTTCATTATAAGCAATCATTGGACCCTCTAATTCTTCAGCCTGATAACTTGTTCCTATGGTGTTTAATACCCTTTGATACCCTTACATTGAAACTCTTTGTATCCTCACATTCTCTCTTTCTTTACTTCCCTCTCTCATAAGCTTGAATTGATTCTAACTCTCCTATTTATAGGTAAAATAGAACATTCTTATTCTACTAGGATTTATATTCTTATTCTTAATAGAACTCCTCTAATTTAACTTCATTCTCCTAAACCAATTCTACTTCCTTTATTTATCTTACAATAGAAAAAAAAAAAAAAAAAAAATTATTCTCAATTAAAAATTCTTAAACTAAAAATTTGCCTAAAACTTAAATTCCATTTTCTTCTTGTTTGCCTTTTCTTTTTCAATTACCAAAAAGTGTTCACATTCCAACACTCCTCCTTGAACCTTTTTGGTAATTAATCTTCTAGGCTTATTCTTCATTCTCTTACTGCTCCTTTTTTCTACAACTTTAGCCTACCATTGGCTTCTTCTTCTTTAGCCCACTATTGGCTTCTTCTCTCCAACACCCTTAGTGGCTTCTTCTCTCCACTCTTGGTTGGAGTCTCGATGGCTTTCTCTCATCGATCCTGTCGCCAACATTCTTGTAGACCATCACCCTGCAATTTTCGCTTCATCTTCCATAGGCCCCTTCCCCTGTAGGTCCCTTAAGAAAATAAGTTCTGATACCGTGTTGAAAATTTGATGGCAATACAACCAATTACTCTGATACCATGTTGGAAATCAGAATCTGCTCTGATACCATGTTGAAAATCAGAATCTGCTTTGATACCATGTTGAAAACCTGAATATGCTCTTATACCATGTTGAAAATCGGAAGAGTAAAAAATAAAATAAAGAACAACAATAACAACACATATAAAGGCACACGTTACATGGTTCGGTATAACTTGCTTACATCCACAGACGATAGAGTTTTCACTATAATAATATGAATACGATACAAGTGTTTTATCACACCATCAACCTTCATTATAAGCGATTGTTGGACCCTCTAATTCTTCAACCGAATATGTTGTTCCTATGGTGTTTAATACCCCTGAGTACCCTTATATTCCTCACATTTTCTCTTTCTTTACTTCCCTCTCTAATAACCTTTGAATTGGATTCTAACTCTCCTATTTATAGTTAAAATAGGACATTCTTATTCTATTAGGATTTATATTCCTATTCCCAATATAACTCCTTTAATTTAACTTCATTCTCTTAAACAATTCTACTTCCCTTATTTATCTTACAATAAATAGGAAAACAATTATTCTTAATTACAAATTCCTAAACTAGAAATTTGCCCAAAACTTAAATGCTATTTTCTTCTTGTTTCCTTTTTCTTCTTGTTTGCCTTTTTTTCATCAATTACCAAAAAGTGTTCACATTCCAACAAATTTGCTTTGAAGTTTGAATCCTTGTTCTTAATTCTGTAAGTTTCATTAAGAATAAAATCCTTCAAATTTGACTAGAAACAAGTCATAATTTAGTATCCTCTAAGATTTCAAAATGTCTTATTGTCTTGCTGCTGGGAGAGTGGGGATTGTCAGTTATGTGAATGTTGCATACTGGTTGTTCACTGTTGCTGTTAGTCATTTGCTATGAAACAAGTAGCAAGCAAATTAAAATTTCGATTTGCCCAATTTGTAACCTTTGGCCTTTGGGCAGTTTGCTTTGAATCTCGATAAAAAAATTATGCCAATTGCTCCCAGAAAATATAGTTTGGATATAACTCACTTTCAAAAATTAGCTCAAAGAAGAATAGAACTCAACCTCATATATATACCATAACAGCCCAATGATTTGCCACACTAGTAAGTTTATGAAAGAAATAAATTAATGCAGTATTCTACTTCTAGTATCGAATCAAAATTAAGATGGGATTCTTTGGTGTAAAAGTAAAACTACGAACAGTCATAAAACTCCCCAAGAAGGGTTGAAGAATGAGGCATATTAGATAAAAATGGATACATAAAAACTTTAATTTGAGAGGTTCTCCACGTAACCAAATGGGTTTGCAATAGTTTATCCCTCATGAATATTCAACTGGCCCTCATTTCTATAACTGAATAAAAATGGATACAATTCCTTTGAAATGTTTTTCATTAGTTCCTTTTGGAGCTTTTCAAAAATTAAGGAAGCCTTTTTCCTTTAAGCTTTCAACAGTGTCCCTAAAAGTCATCTCCAGAGGCATAAAGTTGATTCCTAAACTCTTTGTCCTGTCCTTAGAAATCTGGTAAGTTGGCTCACAGTCTGCAGCTTTGAATCTGCCATAAGTAAACAAATGTAAAAGTCTTAAAATTAAAGTCCTGCAAATTACAATATTATAAGTAATTAAGATTATTAATTCCAAACTATAATGGTTTGCACATCCTAAACTTGAACTTACTTTTCTGGGAGGTGCAGAGTTGGATAATGTTCTTGTAGAATCTTCAGAACCTCGCAATGTTGTGTAACTTTTCCAACTAACAAATATCTGCCACTGGCGGTGGGAACCTCGAGAGCTTGAACATGTGCATACGCAACATCTCTAACATCAACAAATCTGTAAGGTCTAGGGAATGTGTCAACTCCTGCATTGAGATAATCACTTCAGCAATAATGTATACTTGAAAACAGGACAGCAAGATCTTCCTGCAGAAAACGACTCAGCCAGTTTATAACTTTAAATGTGGCAACATGATATCTGTGTCATGATTCACAGGAAGGTTACCTTTACTTGAAAATATGAAAAGACAAAGTGTAATTTTAGATATATAATAAGGAAAATGTAGGCCTCTAAACACAAATACGGGAAGATTTAATGAAAATTAGAAATTTATGTATGAAGATATAGCATGTTCATAATCCTCAAGGGTTGCTGATTATTACCCTTTATGATGTTCAGAATCACCTCCAAAGACAAATTAAGCTTTGAATGTAAGGAGGGACCAATTACAAATCCTGGATGTAATGTAACCAAGTCAATTCCATTCTCTTTTGCAAATTTCCGAGCAGCCTCTTCTGCTAAGGTCTTTGAAAGTGCATACCAGTTCTGGAATAAAATCAAATTAGATTAGCCTACATTGAACAAAAAGATGATGCAAAAAGTGTGTCGTAAGAAAGTCTGAAGTATGCAGAAGTTAGAACATTGATTTACACACCTTTGATTTCTTGCAAAAATCCGGATCTGAAAACCAAGTCTCGTCAGCCACCACATCAGGGGTAAGAGGTCTTTCATTGAAAAAAACTGAAGCCGTTGAAGAAGTTATAACGACTCTCTTGACAGACTGAACTTTTGCACATGACCTAAGCACATTAAGTGTTCCCTTAACTGCAGGATCAATTAATTCTGCCTGAAATATGGGAGAGAAATGTTAAAAGTAGCTATTATGCAGACAGTAACTGAACTGTACCATCAAAATCTAATAATTTGCACAAAACAGAAATAGAATAACTCTACCACTAATCAAATGGCTGAACAAGATTACATGGATTAAGCAAGAATCAGGAGCAAAACCATTGAAGCATGCTTAAATTTCTTTGTGTTGATGTAAATTGATGAGAGAACATTGCAAATTTACAAAGAAAGAAGGAACAAAGAAGTATGTGGGAGAAACCTGTGGGTCATTTGTTGAAAGAAATACAGGGGAGGCTGTATGAAAAACACCTTCACATCCATCAATTGCAGAATCAAAAGATCCTTCTTCCATGAGGTTTGCCTTGAAGATATGAAGTCTTTCTGTGGCTCCATCAAGTGTATGCAAGTGCTTTATATTAGGATCATCTGCGGCATACATATGTAAGTAGAACAAGTTAACGAAAGGGGAATTCCCAGGAATCCTTGATCCCCATTTTCTTTAAACCTTTTTGTTTTTTGTTTTTAATGAAACTCTGTAATCAATAATCTCTAAAATCTAGTATGAGTTAAGACTTAGTATAATCTCAACCGATCTAACCAACTAAACTAACGATCCCATAATTTTGACCCCCGAAATTAACAATTTTAATTTTCTTCTCTAGGTATATATGATAAAACTCCAGAAATTTTTTCTTGACTTTGCTTAGTGTCATTTTGAGTGTCATGTGAAGGCCAGGCAGTTAGCATCCACATAATCAAATCACAATCTAATTAGTAAAAACTACTAAACCCAGTACCAGAACTTGGAGAGATTCAATTTAAGAGTCAAAAGAGAGAGAGAGAGAGACTGACTTGGGTCACGAACAGTAGCTTTGACAGTGTAACCATGCTCAAGTAACAGCTTGACTAACCATGAAGCTATGAAACCTGAAGCTCCTGTGACACAAACCACCTTCCCTTCTCCACTCATTCTCTCTCTCTGAACTTCGAGTTTGAACTTTTGTGCTGAACATTTGAGCATTGAGCCATATACACAAGACAATCCATTTTTTATTATTTAATTACTTGACACGTGAAGGATGATCGGCTTATTATATTGGGCTATGCCGACCTTTTGGTTTTTTATTAAATAAAATACCTTGAGTCTTACATGGGCCACTTTAACAACACAGATAGTGCTGGCATGTAGTGGCCAAGTTTCAAGTTTCTGGCTTTCAGCAACAAAGATGGAGAACATATTGCTTTTAATGAACTTGGCTTGTTACATGTGCAAAGTTTTATTAATATGCTACAGTCTACAGTCTACAGTCTCAAGATAGATACAATATTCAACAATTCATTTCAAGAGGAAGTTCAAATAACCAAATGGGTTTATCAATAATCCCCTGATGGAAATACAGACAACTTCTTGGCACTGATTTGTATCAGTTTCAGTAGCATTTAGAGATCGATGAAGCCCTTCTCCTTCAAAGTTCCCATAGTGTCCGTAAGACTCACTTCCCATGGCATAAAGTTGATTCCCAAACTCTTTGCTCTTTCCTTAGAAAACTGCTGTGTCGTCTCATTCTTATCCTCCCTGACATAAATAAACAGTTTCAGTTATCAATGAAATAAGCAAACACTTACAAAGTTATGTACTATATAATACTAAAACATACTCTTCTGAGAGGGGCAAAGTGGGGTAATGTTTGTGCAACATTTTCAGGATCTCAGCACGGTGTGTAACGCTTCCAAAATCTTCCAGTAGCCGTGGGAACCTCAAGAGCTTGAATAAGTGCATATGCAACATCTCTAACATCAACAAGTTTATAAGGACTAGGGAGTGCTTCAGCTCCTGCATTGAAATAACCTCAACCACTTAGAAATAATCTATGTTATGTTGATTTGAGATGGAGCACTTCATGGAAATTATAAATTTATGGTGAAAAGATATAGCCATATTCATAATCCTGAAAGGTTGCTGATTGTTACCACTTGTGGCCATTAGAATCCCCTCCACGGACAAATTAAGGGTTGGCTGTAAGAAGGGACCAATCACAACTCCTGGATGTAATGTAACCAAGTCAATCCCATTCTCTTTTGCAAATTTCCAAGCAGCCTCTTCTGCTAAGGTCTTTGAAAGTGCATACCAGCTCTGAAAGAAAATCAAAATTAGTTCATCGTTACCTTAAAAAAATACAAAATCAAATCCAACGATTAATTCATTGCTAATATTTGACAGAATATAGCTAGCAAAGGGAGATATATCTCTTGCTGATCTTTTAGAACTTAGTGGCCAAGATCTTCCATACCAAGAGAGTTCATAAAAAGAGTGTATACTCAAACAAGGAGAATTAATGTGTAAAATAAGTATCAGGAAATTAATTTACACAGCTTTGACTCCTTGCACAGAGCTGGATTTGAAAACCAAGTCTCATCCACTACCACATCAGGGTTCAGGGAGTTCCATTGTGTATAATTGAAGCTAGAGAAGATAATACAATAACTCTCTTGACAGACTGAACTTTTGCACATGACTTTAGAACATTAAGTGTTCCCTTCACTGCAGGATCAATCAATTCTGCCTGAAATATGAGAGAAAAGAATTTGAGAAAAGCTATTAAGCATACACTTGTATCGAATCATAGAACTAAGGAAAAATAAGGATATGGGATAAACCTGTGGATCATTGGGAGAAAGAACTACAGGGGATGGCTGTATGGAAAACACCTTCACAGCCATCAATTGCAGAATCAAAAGATCCTTCTTCTAACAAGTCTGCCTTGAACAAAAGAAGTTTTTCTTTTGCTCCATCAAATTCATGCAAGTGTTTCACCTTGTGATCATCTGTGGCATATGAAAAGAAAGAACTAGTTAACTTATCAACCAATTGACATTTTACGTAGTCAAAACTGATTCATGACTCAGATTAATCAAAATGGGGAACACCATCTTTGAAACACCCTTTTATTTTCTTTAACAGATAGTTATTACCAAAGTAAAAGGACAAGCAATCAAATAACTGGCCTTGACCATTTTATTGAAAAAGTAGATCCCTGAATATATAATCGTGGCATCAGATAAGGGCTGGGTAATGTTACCTCTAATAACATATATAGCATGATTCCTAAATACAATTTGATGTAAAAAAAGGTCCAAATATATATGGAAAAGTTGCAGGGAAATGTGTGGGAGAGAAAAAGACTGACCTGGGTCACGAACAGTAGCTTTGACAGCGTAACCACTTTCAAGTAACAGCTTAACTAACCATGAAGCTATGTAACCTGAAGCTCCTGTTACACACACTACTTTCTCTTCACTCATTCTCTCTGTGAGTAGTAATTTTCAGTTCGACGAGCTTTGGTTCTGAAGAGATTTGCAGCTAAATTTATAAGAAGATATCCATTTTATTTATTTATTCATGTTATCCACGACAATCCTATAAAATAAAATCGGAGTTTGAGGTTTTGTGCTAACTACGATTTGAAGCTAAATTTATAAGATGATATCCATTTTATTTATTTGTTTATTCATGTTATCCACGACAATCCTATAAAATCAGAGTTTGAGGTTTTGTGCTAATTACGATTTGCAGCTAAATGATAAGGTGGTTTGGGTAGAACTCATCATGATCAGGATTTATTTATCTATACATGTTATCCACGACAATCCTGATCACAATTTGCGACTAAATGATAAAGTGGCTTTGATAGAACTCACTGGCTTAGGGGCTCAAGAAAGGAGGGAGTCCAACCACTTTGATACCATGATAAAGTGGTTTGGGTGGAACTTGAACGCAATAGAGAGACAACAACGAAAACAAAATAACATTAAAACAAACCACAGACTATAAACAAAGAGAAAATAACACTCACGATTTATCTTGGTTTACACAATATATGATACATCAAGCTGAATCAATATTATTGCAATACTTCCTCACCTCTCTTGTTTACAATGAATGGATTGCCTGAATTACCCTATGATTGCTATTACACTCATAATAAGAGAAAAATATGTTTATATATTAGGTTTAAAGTGAAAAAAACCAAGTTTTACAATGATTCATATTCATAAGCTTAAACCCAATAAGGAATTAATAACTTAAAGAAATCCTATAGCGATTATATATGGAAAATGCCCAAACCGCCTACGGGCCTAGGGGTGCTGCCCCAACGACCCTGGCCCACTCACCGAGGAGCAAGGCCTCTACCCGCTGACCAGGCAGCGGACTCCTAAATACGTCTACATAACCCATTAATGCTGAAGTAGTCGACAACTCTAACATAACTCACTTTTAAAAGTTAACTCAAGGAAGAAGGAAATCCAACTACATATATACACCATTACAGCCCATCAACTTGACGATTTGAGACAAATTCAGCTTTAATACTATATACAAGACAATCCAGATTAAATTTTTTATTCCTACTGTTATTTATCACGTACGCTATGCACCAGCAGCACATTAAATTAATTTGAGTTTTGACTCTTGAGCTTTTGTTGAAAATTTGTATCTGCATATTAAAGAAAAGAATCAAGTAGAGATCAAGCAAGTCAAAGTAACAAAAGGAAGGAAAGCCAACCAAAAGAGAGAGTCGGCATATAACATGCAATGATTGGGAGAATCCCTTACAACTCCATTTATCTTTTTATTGGCCATATTTTATTCAACTGCTGCGAGTACACACAACTTCTCGGTTCTGCTCTGTATCACTTTAAGTAGCATCTGAGACATCCAGGAAGGTTTTGATAGTGTCCCTAGGACTCATCTGCCATGGCATATATTCAACATCACTATCTATGTTTGAGTCTGAACGACCCTATTCTTGTATTACACATTCCCACATTATATTAAACATTCTCAAGGTGCTGAATTTATCCCATCCAACATCGCATTCATATTATCACTTCCTCAACATGACATCTCATTCATATAATCACTTTCTCGAGGGAGGGGTTTTCTTTGAAGCTGCTGCTTAGACTTTGACGTTAAAAATTTGACGTAGACCATCAGTATCATGGCGTTTTTCTTTCCTCTCCGCGTTAGCTCAGAGTACAGCCGACGTCATGGAACGTTTGATTGCAGACTGGGTCAATTACGGGCCTTCCGATTGAAAAGTAGCCCAAACGCACAGTATATTCAGTTTGCTACGCAACTTCTTTTCCAACGTCAATTAATAAAGTTTTTGGAAAATAATTCATTATGTTGAAAGACTTCTATCAATTTGCCGGAAACAATCTTTGCTCTTAACAATTTTCTGCTTAAGTAGATTCATTTCTGTAACATTGTCAAGTTACACATTGAAGGATAGTAGCATCAACGTTTCTTTTTACTCAGTTTATGTAAAAAAAAACTCAGCAGAACGACAGAATTTCATATGTAATACGAGGGACTTATAAAATCAATAATCACAATATAACATGACTTGCAGATGACATGTTGCTAAACCGATTGACAAACTATTGGAGTTTTATCAGAAGGAAATTCAGTTCCTGCTAATCTTATGACGAAGTCCGCGGCAAAAGATACAGAATCACTAAAAACATGCACCAATAATCATCTCCCATCGTCGAACACTACCAGTGCATGGTCTTTGATACTGTCATACCCGGCACTTGTGCTGCTACCATCGGCACATTTATAAACATCTGAGGTATCACGGAGCAAATGCTCTGTCTCCTCTGGATTCGATTCGGCATTAACCCACGAATGTTTATGCATCATTCTTAACCCATCCAATTCCATTGCTACTTCCCTCATTGTAGGCCTCTCCTCTCCCTTCACTTTTAAGCATATTTTTGCGAGCTCAGCCACCTCCTTGAGCTGCTCTTCATTCCCATCGTATACGATATAATTCTCCAGAATTTCAAATAAACAACCCTCTTGCAATGAAGTAAGAAAATACATAACCAGGCTTCTCTGCTCCTCTGGCCTGTCAAACAAAAGTGCCTTCTTTCCTGTCAATAGCTCTGCAAGGACAACACCAAAGCTGTACACATCACTTTTCTCAGTCAATTGGCTAGTATGCAAATATTCAGGGTCTAAGTACCCAAGAGTTCCCTGAACCATTGTGGATAATTGAGTTTCATCAATTGGAACCAACTTTGAAGCTCCGAAATCAGATACTTTGGCTGTGAAGTTATGGTCTAAAAGTATATTTGTGGGCTTGACATCTCTATGTATAATTGGAGTAGCAGCAGCTGAGTGCAAATAGGATAGCACTCCTGCTGTTTCTGCTGCTATTCTTAGACGTGTTTCCCATGAAATGGTGGGTGCCTTGTCTTTATCGTGAATGTGCTCAAAGAGGGTACCATTGCTCACGAATTCGTATACTAGTAATGGGACTTCAGTCTCCAAACAACAACCCAAAAGTCTGACCACATTTCTATGGTTGATTTGTGAGAGCACAACCACCTCATTAACAAATTGCTCAATTTGGCTTTCATCTATTGTTTTGGACATTCTTATGGCAACTGGGGTATTATCTGTTAAAAAACCTTTATATACTGTGCCAAAACCTCCCCGGCCAATGATTCTACTCTCATCATAGTTGTTGGTAGCCTTTTTGAGTTCTTCTGCTGTAAAGATTTTTGCTGTTTCGGAAGATCCACTTCGTTTGGAGAGTTGCTGCTGTAAAAGAAAGCCACCATTTTGCTGAAAGAACTTTTCTTTAAGTTTGATGAGCTTTCTCTTCTTCAAAACCAAGTAGAGCCAAGTGCTACTCACAAGTAGAACCACAAAAAATATGCCAACACCTACATTTGAAGCATTTGAAACTGTCATGCCATAATATTGAGATGATAAACGAGAAATAAAAGTGAAGTGGCTTAATATCTTTCTATACATTATTATTATTATACTTGGCTTAATGGTTTTGTAATCATAAAGCTCCAGTTTGGTTCTAACTTATTTGAAATATTGGAAGACATTAGCAACTTCTGATATACTAATTATTTCCTTCTGATTGTCACATAACAAAGCAGCCATTTGGAAATTCTAGCAGACGCGTTCCTCTGTTCTAGTACTAATCAAGTATACTAGTTTTAACGATTTAAGCTATACCCTATTTCGGAAAGAGTGGCTTTTAAGTCTTTTGATTTTATAGATGCTCTAAGATTTATATACCGTCCACAAATTTAATCAAATAGAATTAGAACAGAGTTTCTCTTCAGTTCAAAGTTAAACGATGGAGCAGCCAAACTAAAGTTCAGTAATACAGTGAATAGAGTTAAAAGGATTTTTTCTCACCCAAATAATGGTTTAATGATACTTTTTCATTCACAAACTTATAAAACACTATTTTATTATCTTAATTTATATTCTGGTTGCGAATAGAGAGCAAACTCGGTTCAGAATATTGAGACTTTTGAAGAGGGGAGACCAATGAGTTTTTTGGTGTTGGAAGGTTGGATTTTTGTGGTTGGGATTGATCGAAATTTAACTTGAGAGGGGTAGTTGCGCGAACCTTAATTACTCAATTGTCGGTGATTGGCAAGAGTAAGGTTTGAAGAGTTTTTGTGAGTAATGATAAAAAAAAAGAATGATGGTGGTGTAGGGTCGCAACGATGTTGGAATAAGAAATGAGATATTAATTTGGGTAATAAAATAGTATATTAAAAATTTGTGGGTGGAAAAATTCATTAAGTCATTATTTGGGTTGGAAAAAGTCGTTTACTTCAATAAACTTACCCATAGCGACCTTGACGACTGGAAATTGATTGGGCGGGATAGGATTACAACCTTCCCCACCGTTTATTTCATCTCGCTCGTACCCCTCCCGGCAACTGCATGTATAACTCCCATCGTTATTTATACATGATTGACTCTCTGTACACTTATGGAGATCTGGATAGTTGCATTCATTAATGTCTGCAAATCAATGGAAGAAAAGTATGGTGTAAAAGTAAACTAAACAGAGGAATTTTATGTTTTATTTAAAAAAGAAAAAAATACGAACATCAAAGTGGTGAATAATGTTAATTAATGTACCTTGGCAACTATTGGAAAGGTATGGATTCCCTTCGTAACCCGTTTTGCACTTGCAGCGATACCCGGAACTGTCCTCTGTAGTTTCACACTCTGTGTTTTCTTTGCATTCTTCACATTTGGCATTCCCAGTTATAGCCCAATCAAGCACCATAGGAAAGTTTTCTGTTAAATTATCAAAAATATAACTGGGTTTGAATTTGAACTTGCTTTGTTCAGCAACAAACGCATAGGTGCATCGTCTGATGTCCGGAATATTTGTCTGACTCACATTGTTAAAGCTATATGCAGTATAATTGATTCTTTTTAGCCCTTTAGGAATATCTATCTGGCAACACCCCGTGCCTGTGCAAGATCCCTCGTCCACATAGCTAATATTCTCACATAACGAAATGCACCCGGTTTTATAATTGCGATCATCGATTTGACCTCGAATGTAAGCATAACTGTTACAGCCGATAACTGTGAACTTGTTTTCTGTGTTAGAGACGGTGAGGAAGTCAGGCAAGTTGTACCAGGGCGAATTGGCCTTCGTACTAGGATGGCACCTTCGTGATATGAAGCTGCTGATGTGTAGTTGACCGGTGGTTATGTCAACTTTGGTAACAGGAATATCTGATTCATTCCTATAAAGTGCTTTGGGAGGAGTGGAAGAATGGTTGCAAGCGATCAGAAAATCTTTATTTAGGGAACAATTAAGGCTTGTGCCGAATGGATATGGGATTTCAAGGTCTCCACAGAGAGCATCACAGCCAGGCTTGGATAGAGAGGATACTAGTGTTGCTGTCAGTACCATTTCCGCCAACATGAGTTGGAAAGCCACTCCACGAAAACCCATATTTTGCAGCTGCAATTGTAAATATATTTCTCTTGATACTCATCCTTTTATTATTACACAATGAGGACCAATTCAGCTCCTCCAAGTCCACGCGATATGGTCTCATTCCTCTTCTATGTGGCCGGGACACAACGAATGCCATCGAGTCAATCGCTTCCTATGTATGTATAAGGGAGAACGACCTTTTCCCACCCAAGGTTTGGCGAAACAGACACTTCTACTCCCTCCAAGTTTCAAAAAGATAGTTTTCCACCCGCCGTTCGTTAACTTCAACTGAAGAAAGATAAAACGGTTTCTCACAGACCTTCGCATGCATTATATAGTTGATGATATTCTAAGTTGTTAGTTGAGATCATTTAATCACAATTTGGTCATCATGCACGCTAATAAATAATAATTAGTTTTTTATTTTTTTTGGATAACTCACCCAAATAACTAAAGTTTTGTCATAAGGTCATAAAATTAGTAGTTATAATTAATCTTAGAGACTAGATGTTTTACCCTCAGTTTATTTATTTGTATTTAAATCACTTAAAGTAGGGGTGTTCAAAATTACCCGTTATTTGAACTGAACACAATACTCAAAACAAACCGATTTTTTAGGGTAAACTTCATGTCGGTTTTGGTTTATGGATTTTGAGGTACCTGAATATTCGATTCGGGTACTGATTTGGTTTATAGAGAAAATTGGGTACCTGAACCCGACCCGAATTGTTACACAAAATGGAAATTAAACAAAATCCCCCTTTTCCTTTTGCCAAAATCCCACATGAAATAACCTAACCCTAAAATCTGAAATCTTCTTCTTCTCCTCCTTGTCGCTCCAGCTATCAACCGACCATTGCCCTTTCGTCATTCGGGTCCGTTCTTTGTTGCACTCTAGCCGGTGATGCGCTTGTTCGTCGATCGTCCTACCTCAGCCCTCTTTCATCAAATTGTTGCTCTTCGTCTTCGACAAGATGTCTCCCTTTCTGTCCAACAAAATTTTTGTTCCTTTGATTCCCAGATGTCTCTTCTCAACTTCGTCATTAATTTATTATGATAACATCATAATTTTTTATTATGGAGTAAACAACATTTTCCCGCCCAAGGTTTGCCTTAATGACACTTTCCCACCCAAAAAATTTTAAAATACCAATTTACTACTCAAAGTTTATATTCCAACTAATCGTCGGTCGATTCTAGCATCATTACGACCCCATACCACCACCATTCTATTCCTCGATCATGACTAACCAAAACCCTCAAACCTTGCTCCCTTTGACCTTGTCAATCGTCGATAATCGAGCGATTTGTGGAACGTGCAACTGCCTCTCCCAAGTCAGATTCCAACCAATCTCGACCATCAAAATACAACATGTCACCACCAAAAGATTCACTGGCATCCCCTCTTCAAAAGCCTTAATAGTCTAGACAGAGTTTGCTCTCTATTCACTACTAAATCAAAAAGCATATATAGGTAGTAAACGGACCGATGACAATAAACATGACATCATAAATATTAAATCACGTGCCACGATGCTAAGTATTTAATCCTATATCAAATATAAAATTGGTTGGATCTTTTTATGATGGATAGATAGAATTACTAAATAAATAAATCTTTTCTGCTTATGACTATATGGCATTACAATAAACATGAGAAATGGTAGGGGGGTGGGCTGACAATACATTTGTTCATATTATATGATTGAAGAAATGAAATATTTTGGGGTCAACTGATGTAGATTTTATAGAAGTTCAATTGCAGAAGCCACCGACCATTCCTAAATCCTAAATTTTTATATTCATTCAACTCTGCTGTCACTCTCATGGAAACATAATCATTTGACTGAAACAAAATTTGGAGCACATCATTACATATTTTTCATATTACAATTTGGAGTTTTATGATATCTCCTAAAGTTTTTACCAGTGCTTTGAAACCTGGCCTGGTTGGGCCGGTTTAACCAATTGAACAGAGACCCGAAACTTCATCAGACTGGGTCTAAATTTTTTCTATTCACCAAAAACCTTAGAATTTGGGATAATGATTGGTGAACAATTGAAGGCTGGGATACTAGGGTTTTTGAAGAGAAAGTTCCAGTGAGTATAATGGTGGTAACGAAGTTGATTTCTGGTGAGTAAATCGATCAAAAATTGGAAAAAACTGGTGACGGTGGCAACTGGATTTTGCCGGCGATTGGTGAGGCTAACGGGGGTGGCATGAAGTGGGCTTTGGTCCAAAGGAAGAGGAGAGTACATTGGGTTCACCCTGGTTTGGGTTTTAAACATTGGTTTTTACATCAAGCAACAACTTAACATTGTTTTAGAATATTGATCTCAACTTTCATTTACAAGTAACAACATCTCTACAATATTATTATTGATGAAGAGATCCCACCAGTCGTGTGTTGACACTTTTTCACAATACTTTTCATCACTTCCTTTCAGTAGCTACTTAGAACTTGAGAAAACCTTTCTCCTTCAAGCTTTCCACAGTGTCCTGCACACTTACGTCCCAACGCGTAAAGTTGATGCCCAAACTCTTGGCTCTCTCATTATTAACCTGGAATGATTGCTCATACTTCACAGCTTTGAATCTAAAATAAGTATACTAAAACTTGTGAGTTCCAAAATAACGCGGAAATTCATATCATTCAAGGAAATTATACTGAAACATACTTTTCTGGAAGGGTGAAAGTAGGGCAATGTTGGTGCAAAACCTTCAGAACCTCAGAAAGTTGTGTAACTCTACCAACCAACAAATATCTGCCACTAGCTGTGGGAACCTCAAGAGCTTGAATATGTGCATATGCAACATCTCTAACATCAACAAGTCTGTAAGGGCTAGGGTATGATTGAGCTCCTGCATTCAAATGACCACAATTACTTTAGCGAAATTTATGTTATGGTAAAGCCATTTGTTGAATGAGAAGAGACCAACAAGATCTTCACTCTTAGTTAAAATGGATTAGGCAACAAGGAACAGAAATCCTACCACTCAATTAGCAGAAAATGTGGCAGTGTAATGTCTAACACAAAAAAGCATTTTTTGATTCACTTTTTTTGTCTGCAGTCTAATTACCTCACTCAAGGATAAATAAGAAATTTACGTAAAAATAAAGATAATCATAATCATAATACTTAAATGGTTGCTGATTATTACCATTGAAAAGGTTCAAAATCACCTCCACAGAGAAATTAAGTGATGACTGTAACAAAGGACCGATAACCAATTCCGGATGTAATGTAATCAAGTCAATCCCATTCTCTTTTGCAAATCTCCAAGCTGCCTCTTCTGCTAAGGTCTTGGAAAGATGATACCAGTACTGGAAGAAAATAAAAAAGATGAGCCAAGATGATTACCAAAAAAAATGGATTTTATGAGAATGTCCCTAGAAAATATTCAGTGATTGTCATTTTTCAGATGTGGGAAAGAGATTTTCTGAATGGATTATAATAGGTAGATAGCTTGTATGAGATGCTAAAGAGAAGTTCATTGAAGAGTATAATGCTTAAAATCTAGGAAATAAAGAAACATATAAGTATCAAGAAATTAGAAACTTTACACACCTTTGACTCCTTGCAAAAAGCTGGATCTGAAAACCAAGTCTCATCAACCACCACATCAGGGGTCAGAGGTTTTCCATTGAATACAATTGAAGCTAGAGAAGCTGTTACAACAACTCTCTTGACAGACTGAACTTTTATGCAAGAACTAAGAACATTAAGTGTTCCCTTTACTGCAGGATCAATAAAATCTGCCTGCAGTATATGAGAAAGAAGCAGTTGGTATTAGTAAGCAGAAAGTTTTTTATTGAACTATATTGAAAAAATAAATATATGGGATAATCATAACCTGAGGGTCATTGGTTGAGACAAATACAGGGGAAGCTGTATGGAAAACACCTTCACAGCCATCAACTGCAGAATCAAAAGATCCTTCTTCTAACAAGTTTGCCTTCAACAAATGAAGTCTTTCTTTAGCTCCATCAAGTTCATGTAAGTGCTTTATCTTAGGATCATCTGTTGCAAATGTAAATTAGAACAAGTTGATGGGTAGTTTTAGTAATTAATCAAACTAGAAGCTTTCTTCTTGATGGTGTTCAATATCAGTGTGTGTGCCATGTCAAAGCCACTTGAGTAAAACAAAAGCAACAAAAGGATAACACATATGTATTGTTGACTACTTTATGATCTAACAGCAACCTTACCAGTAAAACTACTAAACTCAGAAGTAAAACTTGGAGACATAGAACTTAAAAAGTCAAAATCATCCAAATATAGAAAAGCTGAAGTGAGAGACAGAGTGACGGTGTAACCACGTTCAAGCAACAGCTTCACTAACCATGAGGCTATGTAACCTGAAGCTCCTGTAACACACACCAATTTCCCTTCTCCACTCATTATCTCTAAGTCTTATGTGAATTTTTAGTCAAGGTAGAGATCGAGTTCTCTGGTGTGAATTGAGTCAAGCACAATGAATCCATTTATATATTTATTAAAGTGAAATTAGAACAATTAGTGGTCACTTAATTACATCAGGTGGCCCCGTTAGTGCCTCGAATGGAAGACTTTAAGCACAGAAATATTAAATATATGCCCTGAAGTTTCACAAAGTGAAAAGTGACACGTATACTCCTTACCAAATACCTGATTATGTCTCGCATTTTCTCAGTTAGGTAGACAGATCTTTGGTACTTCTTAAGTACTTGTTTACATGTGAATTTCGCAACATTTTTTATTTATCAGGGGTGTCTGGCCAGGTAGTGCGCATCTCAAATAATCTCTTGGGGTTCTGAAGTTAACGATAAGATAAATCTCTTCAATGGTCATCCCTATTAAGGCCTGAAGGAACTTGAATTTAGGAACTTATGTGAACCATTTTACTCTTTTTACCATCAAACCACCCAATAGTGGCTTGCAACTGTCACTAGCTAGTTGTTATATAAATTATATTGCAGAGTACAGTGAACGGCAAAATAGATACATAATAATATTTATTTGAGAGATTGTGCCTATAAATAAATGATTTTCATACAGCTCAGTTTTAGAATTTAACTAGCCTTTGTTTCTTTAATCGATTAGGAATGGACACAATTTATTTGCAGTTCTTTTCATCACTTTTTTCAGTAGCTTCTTAGACATTGAGGAAGCCTTTCTTCTTGAAGCATTCCACAGTGTCTCTAAGACTAGTTTCCCAAGGCATAAAATTGATACCCAAACTCTTTGCTCTCTCCTGAGAAATCTGATATGTTGGCTCATGCTTTGCAGCTTCAAATCTGCATAAGTATATTAAAACTTGTGACTCAGTTCAGGGAATCAAGCATGAAGAGCTTGTATTGTAATCTGTTCTTTTATTGCCCTACTCAGACCAAAGGACGAACAGAATTTTGTATCCAAGTAACTGAATAAAAAGACAATAAGAGTCAACATACTTTTCTGGAAGGTGCAAAGTAGGGTAATGCTCATGCAGAATCTTCAGAATCTCGCAAAGTTGTGTAACTCTTCCAATTAACAAATATCTACCGCTAGCTGCGGGTACCTCAAGCGCTTGAATATGTGCAAATGCAACATCTCTAACGTCAACAAGTCTGTAAGGGCCAGGATATGTTTGAGCTCCTGCATTCAATAAACAAGCTCAACCACTTAGATACAGTGTAAACAACTTTAGAAGGCCTCAGAAATAAATATATGGGGTCCTTTGGTTAATGAAAAGCTTCAACTAGATGGAACAATAGTTGATGCAGCATAAAGGTCACCTGGTCTTGTCATATTTTTGGCAGTTTGGTGTTGATTTGAGATGAAATACTTACCATTCAGGATGTCCAGAATCACCTCCACGGAGAAATTAAGCACCGACTGTAAGAAGGGACCAATCACCAATCCTGGATGTAATGTTACCAAGTCTATCCCATTCTCTTTCGCGAATTTCGTCGCAGCCTCTTCTGCTAAGGTCTTTGAAACAGAATACCATTCCTGGAAGAAAATAAAAATTAGAGGGTCTGGAGATCTTTTCTACATGTTAGGACTTTTTCAGATATCAATTCATAATATATTTATCACTAGGAAATGTTGATGTCTACTACATGTAGGACTTATGGAGAGATTATTCATATCACTAGAGATGAGAATTTTAAGATATTGTTTGGAATACGTAATATTAATTCTCATATCAATAAATTATTGTTTGAAATACATAAGTATCAAGAAATTGGAATATTTATGTACCTTTGATTCCTTGCACAACGCTGGATTTGAAAACCAAGTCTCATCCACTACCACATCAGGGGTCAAAGGGTTTCCATTGAATAAAACTGACGCTATAGAAGATGTTATAACTACCCTTTTGACAGACTGAACTTTTGCACATGTCCTTAGAACATTAAGTGTTCCCTTCACTGCAGGATCAATCAGTTTTTCCTGAAATATGCCAGAAAAAAAGTTGAAAGTAGATACCATACTCTATGCAGAAAAGAAAATATACTATCAGAATCTAATCATATCTGTTAATAAAAAAGATACATGTTGAATTTCTTTTTGTTGATTTATATTCAGAAGGGAAAAAAAGGGGATCAAGTAGTATATGTGATAAACCTGAGGGTCACTGGCTGACAAAATTACAGGGGATGCTGTATGGAAAACACCTACACAGCCATCAACTGCAGAATCAAAAGATCCTTCTTCTAACAAATTTGCCTTGAACAAATGAAGTCTTTCTTTAGCTCCATCAAGTTCATGTAAGTGTTTTATCTTAGGGTCATCTGTGGCACAGCACATGTGAATAGAATCAGTACTTAACTGCTGACCTTAAATTACATTGATAAAACTAATCACACCCAAATTTAGTCTAAAGAGAGAAACCAACACTGACCAAGCACATCAAGAAGAAACAAATCAAAATGAAAACTTTTTATTTTTTCTTCATTAGTAAGTTAACTATACAAAGAGGCAAGAGAGCAACTGACTTGGGTTGCGAACGGTGGCTTTGACAGTGTAGCCATGTTCAAGTAACAGCTTCACTAACCATGATGCTATGAAACCTGAAGCTCCTGTTACACAAACCACCTTCCCTTCTCCACTCATTCTCTCTCTGTGAATTTGTGTCAAGGTGGAGATTGATTTCTCTGGTGTAAAAATGGACTTAAATGGAAAGCATTTACTTTATTATTTATTAAAATAAATACTCCACATGATACACGAGTTTCAACAAGGGACAGTTTTAGAGTTCAATTGTAACCGCATTGGATCATGGTGACAGTAGTGGCCAACTTGCATATATCAGTTAAAGAAGATTGAATAGATTTTACTTTCAAACTGGTATTCAATGCTTCATCTTTTTTTACTAAAAAAACTTCAAATTTTTATTGGAAACAAGTCTTTCTATAAAATCATTGTAACCCTCTTTGACCAAGCCAAATCAGATTTTATTATGACATCTTGTCACATTCATCTTATTTTCAGTGTTTCACTGTCTAAACAGTCCTGAATCTTGATCATAATTCCTGCAAGTACTTGCGAAAGTTAGTGATTTTGATCTTTAGTGATTGATAAATGGCTTGAGGAAAGAAAACTATAGAATGGATACATCAGAATCTTTATTTAGGAGGTTGTGCTAAATGATCTTTATATAATTCAGGTTTCTCGTTTAATTGGCTTCCGTTTGTCTGGTTGATCAGAAATGTACACAATTTCTTTGCAATGCTTTTCGCTACTTCTTTCGGTAACTTTTTAGACATTGAAAAAGCCTTTCTCCTTGAAGCATTCCACAGTGTCCCTAAGACTCACCTCCCAAGGCATAAAATTGATGCCCAAACTCTTTGCTCTCTCCTGGGAAATCTGGTATGTTGGCTCATACTTCGCAGCTTCCAATCTGCCATGAATAACTTAAAACTTGTGAGGTGTAAGTATTAATGGAACCAACATGATTGAAATGCGTGGTATCATGTTGGAAACCTCCTGCAATCCAAAGTTCCACAACCAACAACACAAACACAGAACAAACAGTATGCGCAAAAAGAAGCAAAAGCAGATTGTATTGATAGATACTGAACAAAATGAAAACAGAACAATTGGAATAACTGATAGACCCAGCAATTCGAGGAGCTGGGGACCTCCCAAACAATTCCAGAGAAATATTACTTGATGCCTACTCTCCCACATACTCTTCCTTTTATAAGCTAATTCTTCCATTTTGTACCCCTTATGACAGCCAGGTGTACAACCTCCTAACAACTCATCATCAATCCTAACAACCCTTGATGCCCACCTCACCATTTTGTAACAAACCCATATTCAACGTGTCCCTTTCCTTATTCCTTCCCCTACCCTTAGATTTATAGACCTTATGTATGGGGGGTCTAACAATACCCGCCCCTCGAAGTGCCACCTTGTCCTCAAGGTGAAAGTGGGGAAATTGGCTATTGATGACCTCAAAAGACTCCCACGTAGCATCGAAAATAGGCAGATCGTACCAGCGGATGAGGACCTCAGTGGAGCCATCAATAAGAGACCTTACATCCATTACCTCAGCCGGCTGAACCTGTAGTTCCAGGTCATCGGTGAGACATGAAGGCGAGGCTGTACTGAAACTGAGCTATGCAAACTGTGCTTCAACTGGGATACGTGAAAAACAGGGATGAATACGGGCTGTTGGGGGTAATTCTAATTTGTATGCTACTTGGCCGATTTTCTCCAAGACCCGAAAAGGCCCATAAAATCGAGGACTCAGTTTCTCATTCAACCGTGTGGCCAAGGATTTAAATTTATAAGGTTGTAGGCGAAGATACACATACTCTCCTGGTGAAAATTGAACTTCCCTTCGATGATGATCTACTTGTGTTTTCATGTGAACTTGTCTGCTTCCAGGTTGTGTTTGAGGTCCTGAAGGATGGCACATTTCATTCATGGATCTGTTGGTTGACTTCATTGACCTGAGAGGGGTAGTCTGTGAACTTTAGGAGGATCGGGGGGTCACGGCCGTACAAGGCTTTGAAAGGTGTCATCTTGGTGGAGCGATGATATGTTGTGTTGTACCAAAATTCAGCCCATGGCGGCCAGGTTGGCCATTGACGGGGCTGTGAGCTGCAAAAGCAGTGAAGGTATGCCTCCAAACACCTGTTTACCACTTTGGATTGGCCATCCGTTTGTGGGTGGTAAGCGGAACTAAATTTCAAGGCTGTGCTGGAAACTCTGAACATCTCTTGCCAAAACTGACTCATGAAAAGTCTATCTCTGTCAGCAATGATGGATTGAGGGAACCCGTGCAGCTTTACTATCTCTTTTATGAATATTAAGGCTACCTCCTTGGCGGTATAAGGATGCGACAAGAGTATAAAATGGCCATATTTAGTTAATCGGTCTACCACAATTAGAATGGTGTCGAACCCCTTGGTCCGTGGGAGACCTCCAATGAAGTCCATCGTCAAGTCATCAAAAGTCTGAGTTGGTATCGGAAGTGGCTGAAGTAATCCAGCCGGTTTCAAGGCTGAATGCTTATTAACTTGACATACGGTACAGGTCTGAACGAAATTCTGGATATCCTTCTTCATGCCTACCCAATACGCTACGTTGGCCACTCTTTTATATGTTCGGAAGAATCCTAAGTGACCACCAGTTGGGCTGGAGTGAAATTCAGCTAATAGTTTCGGAATGAAGCGAGAACCCTTGGGTAGAACCAACCTCTCCTTGTACAATAAGCAGCCATGGCGAAGTTTGTAGTGCTGTCGATTGTTGGGTGCCAAAACCAGATCTTGAATTAGCTATCGAAGCTTGGGATCCTGATGGGCTTGAGTTGCTAAATCCTCATATTCCGTAAACTGCCTCACTGTCAAGGAAGATAATTCTGGTTCCTCTTCTCGCCGCGATAAGGCATCAACTACCATATTAGTGGTTCCCGGCCAATAATGGATATCAAATGTAAACCCCATCAATTTGGACACCCATTTCTGCTGTTCTGGGGTCTTAATCCGCTGATCCTTGAGGAATTGGAGGCTTCGCTGGTCTGTTCGAATGATGAATTTCCTCCCCAATAAGTACGGGCTCCATTTGTGCACTGCGAACACGACAACCATTAACTCTCTCTCGTAAACTGATTTTTGTTTAGCTTGAGGGGAGAAGGCTTTACTTAAATAAGCAATGGGTCGTCTTTTCTGCACTAATACAGCCCCCATCCCCTGTCCCGATGCGTCCGTGTGGATCTCGAATGGAGAGTTGAAATCTGGGGCTGCCAAAACAGGAACTGAGGTCATGGCGTCTTTTAAGGCAAGAAAAGCTTGTTGCGCCTCTTGATCCCAACTAAAAGAATTTTTCTTCAACAATCTTGTGAGTGGTTGTGCGATGCTGCCGTAACCCTTTACAAACCTACGATAGTATCCCGTTAATCCCAAAAACCCACGGAGGCTCTTCACATTAGTGGGTGTAGGCCAAGAACCATAGCAGCAACTTTCTGCGGGTTGGCTTCAACCCCATTGGCCGAAATTAGATGCCCCAAATACTCCATCCTCTGCTGCCCGAATAAACATTTCTTAAAATTCCCAACCAAATCATTATCATCCAGAATCATAAGAGCTTGCTGTAGATGGCTGATGTGTGATTCCAAGTCGGGGCTGTAAGTCAAAATATCATCAAAAAACACAAGCACAAACTTACGCAGAACTGGTTTAAAAATGTTGTTCATTAAGGACTGAAACGTTGAGGGAGCATTGGTCAAACCGAATGGCATAACCAAGAATTCATAATGACCGTCATGTGTTCGAAAGGCTGTTTTGGGGACATCTTCATCCTTTATTCTGATCTGGTGGTATCCGGATCGAAGGTCAAGTTTCGAGAAGATAGTAGCCCCGGCCAATTCATCCAACAGCTCTTCGATGGTGGGGATTGGGAATTTGTCAGGGATGGTTATGTCGTTGAGGGCCCTGTAATCGATGCAAAATCTCCAACTCCCATCTTTTTTCTTGACTAACAATACCGGGTGCAAATGGTCGGTACTAGGTTTGGATAATACGGGCATCTAGCATTTCTTCCACTAATTTTTCAATTTCATTTTTTTGAAAGTAAGGATACCTATAGGGTCGGATGTTAGGGGCTGGTACACCTTCTTTCAGGTTTATGGCGTGGTCATGGGTACGGTACGGAGGAAGTTTGGACGATTGGTCAAAAAGGTGTTGATATTGATCTAGTAATGCTTGCATTTGTGGGCTGGTTGTTGGCCTTGGGTTTATGAATTTTTCTTCCAGTGAGCAACATTCTACCAGAAACCCTCCCCCATTGTTGTTGATGGTCCGTAACATTGACTTTAATGAGATACCCGACTTTACCAGAGATGGATCCCCTTGTAAATTGACTCTACCGCCATTCAGCTCAAAGCTCATCGTCAATTTTTTCCAGTTCGCACAGACATCCCCTAAGGAACTCAACCAAGTTATACCCAGGACAATATCAGCTCCACCTAGCTCAAAGGAAAAGAAGTCTTGCCTGATTTTAATTCCTTGTACCTCCAGTATGACCTATCGACACACCCCTTGCCCTTTCACAGTGACTCGGTTTCCTACCATCACCCCAAACATTTTTCCCTGTTCCACCGTAATACCAATCCTCTTGACCAACTCCAGAGAGATGAAATTATGTGACGCGCCGCTGCCTACCAACACCACGATGTCTGAACCCATAATCTGACCTTTGACCTTTAACGTTTTGTCGGACGTTATGCCCACGATAGAATTCATGGGCAGAGCCAAGTCGTTTCCCTCTTGGCTGTGATTTTCGTCAACCTCTGGTGGGATTTCACTCTTCTCGGTTTCGTCTTCATCCAACACCAATAGGATCTGCAAGGATTTGCTCCGACAGCGGTGATTTGGACCAAACTTTTCATCACATCGGAAGCAAAGTCCTCTTTCTCTCTTGTATTGTATGTCAGCTTCGGACAGACGCCGAAAATTTCCACCAGATCCCCCTCGAAAACTCGCGTGTGTGTTTTCCGGTGTCCTCTCTTTCCTGTCGGGTGTGCGCGACGACGCGATCTGGCTTGGATCTGGAGGTTTTGAAGAGTTGGGCCACCAGACGGGTCGGGTCGGGTCGGGTCAGGGTTGCTGATTGACTTTGCTGGGTTGGACCACCATATGGGCCAACTTGATTCTGGGCTACTAGAGACTCTGGAGTAGCTTTCCTTGGTTCGCTGGGCTTTGAAAGATTTGGGCCGACATTTATCTATGACCCAGTTTTTTTCTTCAACACAATGGGCCTGTTCAATTAGTTCTTGCTAGGAGTTAGGCCTTAACACCCTTAACTCAGCCCGTATTTCTTTTCTGAGCCTGTTAATAAAGACTCCCATCAATATCTCTTCACCTAAGTCCTTCAATGGTGCTGTGTGTGATTCAAACTCCTCTCTATATTCAGTCACGGTGGAGTGTTGTTTTAACGCCACCAGTGCCTCATGCGTAGAGCCTTGGAAGGATGGCCGGAATCTGGCGATTAGAGCAACTTTGAACTCATCCCACGATTTGAAAGGTTCTCTCCCTTCCTTCCACTGGTACCAGTTCAATGCCTTACCCTCCATGCAGCCTGCCGCGGCCTCAACCATTTCTGACGACCCAAATTTATTGATAGTAAAGTAGCGGTCAACGCGAAAAGTCCATCGAAGGGTCTTCCACCTTGAAAATCGGGAGTTCCGTGCCCTGGCCCTTCTTCTCTTCTTTCCCACCTTCCCTATTTGTTTCTTGTCCCTGTTCTCGATCATTCCCAGATTCTGTATTTTCGAAATTTGAGTGAGATTTTTCGTGGTATCGTTTCTCATCCTTCTCCTCTCTTAATCTCATTAATTCCCTCATCTCTGTCAAATATTCCTTGAGGCTTCCCATATCTGTTTTTATTGAACTCATATCCTCTTGTACATACTTCATCTCCTTTTCCATATTTTCCATCCTACCCTCCATCTTCGATTTGACCATTCCCCGTGTGTGATCGTTTGTGTGTTGTCTTTCGAACCTGCTCTGATACCAATCTGTTGGAAACCTCCTGCAATCCAAAGTTCCACAACCAACAACACAAACACAGAACAAACAGTATGCGCAAAAAGAAGCAAAAGCAGATTGTATTGATAGATATTGAACAAAATGAAAAGAACAATTGAAATAAGCCCGATAGACCGAGCAATTAGAGGAGATGGGGACCCCCCAAACAATTCCAGAGAAATATTACTTGATGCCTACTCTCCCACATACTCTCCCTTTTATAAGCTAATTCTTCCATTCTGTACCCTCCCTTATGACGGAGTGTACAACCTCCTAACAACTCATCATCAATCCTAACAACCCTTGATGCCTACCTCACCATTTTGTAACAAACCCATATTCAACGTGTCCCTTTCCTTATTCCTTCCCCTACCCTTAGATTTATAGACCTTATGTATGGGGGGTCTAACATATCAAAGTAACTGAATAGAAAGGCAAAAATACTAAACCATACTTTTCTGGAAGTTGCAGAGTAGGGTAATGCTCATGTAAAATCTTCAGAATCCCACAAAATTGTGTAACCCTTCCAACTAACAAATATCTACCGCTAGCCTCGAGAACCTCAAGAGCTTGAATATGTGCAAATGCAACATCTCTAACATCAACAATTCTATAAGGGCCACGATATGTTTGAGCTCCTGCATTCAAATTGTTAGAAATTGAATTTGTCCTACATCATCAAGGTGGTCGGGTGTTATATGTGGTTAGACTCTCTCCTCCCTTGAGTTAGCTTTTGGGAGTGAGTTTTACCCTCACCCCTTTATTATGGTATTATAGCCCCATTTGTTTGGGGCGATGATGGGTTTGGACCTCGGCCCTGGATGTAGAAAGTAAGAGAAGGTGTTAGAATTTGAATTTGTTCTGCATCGTCAAGTTGGTGGGTTCTTATGGTGTCTATATATGGTTGGAGTCGCTCTTCCCTTGAGCTAGTTTTTGGGGATGAATTCTAATTAAGCCCATTTGTTACAAACAAATATTTGATTTTACTATTTTTGTAGTATACGGCCTAATCACTTAATCAAATATCAGTTGAAGTAGCATAAACTGGAAAGGAGTATGGTCACTACTTTTTATGAGCTAGCACTTGATGAAAATTATAAATTTGCTTAAAAAATGATTACCATTTGTGATGTCCAGAATCACCTCCAGAGACAGATTAAGAGTTGAGTGTAAGAGGGACCGATCACCAATCCTGGATGTAATGTAACCAAGTCTATCCCATTCTCTTTTGCAAATTTCCAAGAAGCCTCTTCAGCTACGGTCTTTGAAACCAGATACCAGTTTTGGAAGAAATTCAAAATTAGACTAACCATAATGAAAGAGAAAAAGAAGTTCAGTGAATCAAGAAATTAGAACATTAATGTACTTTTAACTCCCCTGCACAAAGTCGTACTTGAAAACCAAGTCTCATCCACCACCACATCGGGGTGGGAGGATTTCCATTGAACAAAATTGAAGCTATAGAAGATGTTACTACTACTCTCTTGTGATGAACTTTTGCACATGACCTAAGAACATTGAGTGTTCCCTTCACCGCAGGGATCAATCAATTCGCTTTGAAATATGAGAGAAAAGAAGTTGGAATTAGCTAGTATGTAGACATTTATATTGAACTATACTAGTAGCATACTTAACTTTCTTTGTGTTGATTTAAATTGACAAGATAAAAATAAAATAAAAAAATGAAGTGTCGTGATAAAACACGTGGGTCATTGGTGAGAAACTTCAGGGGGATCTTTGTATGGAAAACACCTTCACATCCATCAACTGAGAATCAAAAGACCCTTCTTCCAATAAGTTTGCCTTGAAGATATGAAGTCTTTCTTTAGTTCCATCAAGTTCATGCAAATGCTTTATCTTAGGATCATCGTGGCACATGTAAGTACAAGCGTTAAGCTCTTGATTCTATAGTTACATTTCTAGAACTCATGATGACCCAGATTAGGTCATAGTCTCATGATTTTATGGATTTGTTTTCAGTTTCATGTAACTATCATTCGTTCAAATATACTTAGTTGAATAAATCCAAGATGTTTAAGTTTAGTCTAGGCTTGTACATCACTAACCTTATAGTGGCACAAACGATCTGGTTGCAAGTTTGTTTAGATACCTAATTTTAATAGTTTGGGTTCAACTTAATAGATATTGTTTGTTTTGCATTTTATTCGATCGTCTTTCAACTAGAATATGTCTACTTAGTTGAGAAATATATTAACAATTTTGTAATGCGAAAATTGACACTTTGACCATTCTTTCTAATCGCAGTCTAATCAGCAACATTAACCACCGATAATGAACCCGGAGCTAGAACTTAGAGACGTACAAATTAAAGTAAGAAGCATCCATAGATAAGCTAAAGTGAGAAAGAGAGTGACTTGGGTCACGACAGAGCTTTGGCAGTGTAATTACGTTCAAGTAAAAACTTAACCAACCATGAAGCTATGAAACCTGAAGCTCCAGTCACACACACCACCTTCCCTTCTCCACTCATTCTCTCTGTTGAAGCAAATGATATTTTGCTGGAAACTTTTTCCATGGCTGGTTTGAAGGTTTGGCGCCAGTTTTTGAATTAAAGGGGCTGTCTGTCAAGTGATGTTTATATATTGTTTAGGTGAAGACAGCCGGTGATTAAGGCAACAAAATCCCAATGCTATTTGTGGTTGTTAAGGGTAGTTCAAATTATATCATTTTAAAGATTATATATATGGTGTGAAGTGGTTGTAATAGTATTGTATGATGACCATATATCTCTCTGTTTTGAATGAAAATATAAGTAACTTTTGCTGTCAGTTTTTTCTCTCCCGTTTTTAGCTCTTTCTCTCTTGCACAAATAACCTTTTTTCAAAAACTTTAGAACCTTGCAAAGCCAACAATTGGTATCAGAGCTGCTTTGATCTTTCGGGACCAGAATACTAACACAAAAGCTTCTCCATGGCATCCAGTTCAGCTCCAATATCTGCTCCAGTTTTCAACGGTGACCAGTACCATGTTTGGGCTGTCAAGATGAAAACATATCTGAGGGGCCATGGTTTGTGGCAATATGTGGAAGAGGAGAAGCAAGTTCCCCAGCTTGGACCCAACCCTACGCTGAACCAGATGAGAGTTCATGAAGAAGAAGCAGCCAAAGCTCCAAAAGCATTCTCTTGTATACACTCTGCCGTGACAGATCAGGTCTTCTCCAGGATCATGGCGTGTGAGACCCCTAAACAAGCATGGGACACACTCAAGGAGGAGTTTGAAGGGAGTAACCAGACAAGGAACATGCAGGTTCTGAACTTGAGGAGAGAATTTGAAGTACTCAAGATGCAGGAGGCAAAATCTGTCAAGGAATATGTGGATAGACTCATGGCTGTGGTGAACAAAATCAAGCTGCTAGGGGAAGAACTAACCAACCAGAGAGTGGTGGAGAAGGTTCTGGTGAGCTTACATGGGAGGTTTGAAGCAAAAATTTCGTCCCTAGAGGACTCCAAAGATCTGTCCCAAATCAGCTTGGCTGAGCTGGTTCATTCACTTCAAGCCCAAGAACAAAGGAGGCAGCTAAGGCAAGAAAACTCAATTGAGACAGCCATGTATGTAGGTCAAAAAGGAAGAGTACAGGGAAGAGAAGACAAGAAATATAGTGGTGAAAAGAAAGGAAAAGAGAAGAGCTACAATCAAGGAGGGAAACGTGGTGGACAAAGATCATTTCCTCCATGTGTGCACTGCAAAAAGAAGAACCATCTAGAATATAAGTGTTGGTTCAGACCTGGCATACAATGCAGGTCATGCAAGCAGTATGGACACATAGAAAAAGTGTGTAAAAGCAAACGAAATCAGCAGGAGCGAGGTGCGTGGTGGAGGTCCAGCAACCAAATCCGGAAGCAGAACAACTCTTCATGGCTTCATGCACAAACCACAACATGTGTGATGATGTATGGCTGATTGATAGTGGTTGCACAAACCACATGACTCCAAATCTATCAAGTTTTGTGAGCATTGATAGGTCTTTCCACTCCAAAGTCAAGATTGGTAATGGAAAATTTATGGAAGTCAAAGGAAGAGGTAAGGTTGCTGTTCCAACTCCATTAGGCACTAAATATATTTCAAATGTTCTTTTTGTACCTAAAATTAACCAAAGCTTGCTGAGTGTGGGTCAAATGTTAGAAAATGCATTTCCAAAACATGTCTTGCATAATATTAGACAACTTAGGGAATGAGTTGATGAATGTGAGAATGTTAGGGAAAAGTTTTCCAATTGAATGGAAGAACTCAAGTTTACATGCCTTGTCTGCAAAATGTGTTGAAACTGAAGTTTGGCACAAAAGATTTGGGCATTTTCATTATTCTAGACTTAAGGAAATGAGGAGGAAAGAACTTGTTCAAAGTATGCCTGAAATTGAGGAGAAGGAAGGGATATGTCAAGTTTGCCAGCAAGGGAAAATCACTAGGCAACCATTTCCGACAAAGCCAATCTGGACGAGGCTGTACCGAAAAACTTAGACTTATATATGCAGAGATGTGTGTGGTCCAATACTGAGTGCCCACCTCCGCCTTGAATGGCAAAGCAGGTATTTTACTTCTCTTTGTTTATTGATGACTTCACTAGGATTGTTGGGTCTACTTCTGAAACAAAAAGGTGAAGTGGTGCAGTGTTTAAAGTGTTTAAGCAAATGGTGGAAAATGAGACTGGTCTGAGTCTGAAAACCATCCGGAGTGACAATGGTTCTGAGTATACCTCAAACCAGTTTCAAATGCTTTGTGCAGAATCCGAAATAAAGCACCAGTTGAGCTCCCCATACACACCACAGTAGAATGGTATGAGTGAAAGAAAGAACAGAACTCTAATGGAAATGGCAAGGTGCATGCTGTTTGAAAAGAGACTTAAAGAAAGCTTTAGGTGAAGCTATAAATACAGCAGCTTATCTTCTCAACAGGCTGCCAACCAAAGCCTTGGATAACAAAACACCATTCGAGGCATGGTATGGAGTAAAACCAAGCATCAACCACCTAAAAATATTTGGAAGTATTTGTTATGCTCACATTCCAGCCAACAAGAGGAGTAAGCTAGATGAAAAGGCTGAAACTGGAATTTTTGTTGGTTATAGCAACCTATCCAAAGCATATAGGATTTACAATCCTAAGACCAAAAAATTCTTGGTCAATCGAGATGTAAAGATAGATGAAGAAGGGCTGTGGAATTGGGACGAAATGAAATGGAAGTGAGTAACATGCAGGAACAAGGAGAAGGATTTGGCTGCGGAGGATGCTCCAGTTTGATTCGATTCGAAGGCTGAATCTCCAATCAGGGGAACTAGATCGTTGGCTGAAATTTATGATAGATGTAATTTGGCCTTGATGGAACCAACATGCTATGTTGAAGCAACCAAGGTCAAAGAGTGGAGGCGCAATGGATGAAGAAGCTGGACATGATTAAGAAGAATGGAACACGGGAAGGCGGTGAGAGCACGCGAAGAAAGATTATCCGGTGAAATGGATTTACAAGAAAAAAATTGAATCCTAATGGCTCGGTCCAACAGACACAAAGCAAGGCTTGTTGTAAAGGGTTATGCCACGCGATTTGGGGTGGACTTTACGACACCTTTGCACCGTTGCAAGACTTGACACCATCAGAATCCTTCTTGCAATTGCAGCCCATTTTAAGTGGAAAGTCTTCCAAATGGATGTGAAATCTGCATTCTTGAATGGGTGGCTTGATGAAGAGATCTTTGTAGAGCAACCTGAAGGGTATGTGGTTAGAGGACAAGAGGATAAGGTGTACCTACTTAGGAAGGCTCTTTATGGACTAAAACAGAGGGCCCCACAGGGCTGTATAGCGAATTAATGAGTTCCTAATGAGTTTGGGGTTTGAAAGAAGTCCTAATGAGCATACTCTATATGTTGGAAAGGTTGATAATGAAAGGATATTTGTATCCTTGTATGTTGATGATCTGCTGGTGACAGGTTCTAACTCCACTAGGCTGCTGGATTTCAAGAAGGAGTTACAGAGAATTTGAGATGGCTGACTTAGGGAGATGAGTTACTTCTTGGGAATGGAAGTATGGCAGTCTCCTTATGGGATATTTATCTCCCAAGAGAGGTATGCTAATGAACTACTTAAAAAATTTGCAATGGAGAACTGCAAACCTGTCAACACACCTCTGATGCAAAATGTGAAACTGTGTAAAAGTGATGGTGCTGCTAAGGTTGATGAAACTAAGTACAGAAGTATAGTTGGGTGCTTGCTATACTTGACTGCAACTAGGCTCGACATTATGTTTGCGCAAGCTTACTCTCTAGGTTCATGAATGAACCAAGTGAGCTACATTTGCAAGCAGCAAAAAGAGTCCTCAGATACATTAGAGGATGTCCAGACCTGGGAATATGGTTTAAGGAAGCTGAAAATTTCAGTTTGCATGGTTTCACTGACAGTGATTGGGGTGGCTCCCTAGATGACATGAAAAGCACCTCCGGCTATGTCTTCTTTGTAAATGCAGGTGCCATAAGCTGGAATTAAAAAAAACAAGAGGTAGTAGCACAATCAACTGTTGAAGTAGTATGTTCTTCTTGCCGCTCTGATAAACTTGATTAGTTTGGCTGAGAAAAATCTTGAAAGACTTAAGCCTGGAACAAACTCAAGGAAATGTACTACACTGTGACAACCAGTCTGCAATTGCAATTTCCAGAAATCCAGTACTCCATGGTCGCACAAAACACATCAGAATTAAGTATCATGTAGTAAGAGAGGCTGAGCAAAATGGTGAGGTGAAGCTGATACACTACAAATGAGAGGAGCTAGTGGCAGACGTGATGACCAAACCCTTAGGCAGATCCAAGTTTGAAGAATTAAGATTTAGACTTGGAGTTTCCAGCAAAAATATCAAGGAGGAGTGTTGAAGTAAATGATATTCTGCTGGAAACTTTTTGCATGGCTGGTTTGAAGGTTTGGCGCCAGTTTTTGAATTAAAGGGGCTGTCTATCAAGTGATGTTTATATATTGTTTAGGTGAAGACAGCCGGTGATTAAGGCAACAAAATCCCAATGCTATTTGTGGTTGTTAAGGGTAGTTCAAATTGTATCATTTTAAAGATTATATATATGGTGTGAAGTGGTTGTAACAGTATTGTATGATGACCATATATCTCTCTGTTTTGAATGAAAATATAAGTTGCTTTTGCTGTCAGTTTTTTCTCTCCCGTTTTTAGCTCTTTCTCTCTTGCACAAATAACCTTTTTTCAAAAACTTTAGAACCTTGCAAAGCCAACACTCTCCATCTCTCTGTGAAATTGTGTCAAGCTGCAAGAAACTCGGCTTTTCTAGTGTAGGCTTACAGCTAAATACGATGAATCAAATTTGATATTTAATCAAATACCAAGTATGGCTATGAGTGACAGATGAATTGTAACACGTGGTGCATGTCTTACATTATACACTTTCAGACTACAAATCGTAATGCATAGATATCATTATGGCATGTAAGTAAATGGCCAACTTACAAGTTTCAGTTACTATACATGGAAGACAATTTTGTTGAGAATCTAACAAAGACATTATAAAGCGATTGCTCACGATACCATGTTGAAAATCGGACGAGTAAAAGATAAAATAAAGAATAGTAATAACAACACATATAAAGGCACACGATATTTTACATGGTTCGACATAATTTGCCTACATCCATGGATAAGAGGATTTTCACTATAATAACATGAATACGATAAAAGTGTCATCACACCATCAACCTTCATTATAAGCAATCGTTGGACCCTCTAATTCTTAAGCCCAATATCTTGTTCCTATGGAGTTTAATACCCCTTGATACCCTTACATTAAAACTCTTTGTATTCTCGCATTCTCTCTTTCTTTACTTCCCTCTCTCATAAACTTGAATTGGTTCTAACTCCCCTATTTATAGGTAAAATAGGACATTTTTATTCTACTAAAATTCGTATTCTTATTCCTAATAGAACTTCTCTAATTTATCTTCATTCTCATAAACCAATTCTACTTTTTTTATTTATCTTACAATAGGAAAAAAAACAATTATTCTCATTGAAAATTCTTAAACTAGAAATTTTCCTAAAACATAAATTCCTTTTTCTTCTTGTTTGTCTTTTCTTCTTCAATTACCAAAAAGTGTTCACATTCCAACACTCCTCCTTAAACCTTTTTGGTAATTAATCTTCTAGGCTTGTTTTTCATTCTCTTACTCCTTTTTTTCTACAACTTCAGCCCACTATTGGCTTCTTCTCTCCAACACCCTTAGTGGCTTCTTCTTTCCACCCTTGGTTGGAGTCTCGATGGCTTTCTCTTGTCGATCCTGTCGCCAACATTTTTGCAGACCATCACCCTGCAATTTTCGCTTCATCTTCCATAGGCCCCTTCTCCCGTAGGTGCCTTAAGAAAATAAGTTCTAATACCATGTTGAGAATCTGATGGCAATACAACCAATTGCTCTAATACCATGTTGGAAATCAGAATCTACTCATGTTGAAAATCAGAATTTACTCTGATACCATGTTGAAAATCGGAGGAGTAAAAAATAAAATAAAGAACAGCAATAACAACACATATAAAGGCACACAATATTTTACATGGTTCAGTATAACTTGCCTACATCCACAGATGAGAGAGTTTCACTATAATAATATGAATACGGTACAAGTGTTTCATCACACCATCAACCTTTATTATAAGCGATCGTTGGACCCTCTAATTCTTCAACCAAATATGTTGTTCTTATGGTGTTTAATACCCCTTAGTACCCTTACATTAAAACCCTTTGTATTCCTTTTTTCTTTGTGAGTTTCGGGAATATCCCCATTCATAGGTCTGAGATCCACATCTATGAATTGAAAGGTCCGAATGATCAACTCTGCAATCCGTTGTTAGAATCAATAGGACTTCAAATCGTTCATTTGAAAAAATTGAAACCCTTCTTATTGGATGATCATAATACTTCCCAAAAATCGAAATTTTTGATCAATGGAGGAAGAATATCACCATTTTTGTTCAATAAGATACCAAAGTGGATGATTGACTCATTCCATACTAGAAATAATCGCAGGAAATCTTTTGATAACACAGATTCCTATTTCTCAATGATATCCCACGATCAAGACAATTGGCTGAATCCTGTGAAACAATTCTTATGGTGTTTAATACCCCTTAGTACCCTTACATTAAAACTCTTTCTATCCTCACATTCTCTCTTTCTTTACTTCCCTCTCTCATGGCCTTGAATTGGTTCTAACTCCTCTATTTATAGTTAAAATAGGACATTCTTATTCTACTAGGATTTATATTCCTATTCCTAATATAACTCCTCTAATTTAACTTCTCTCTCCTAAACCATTTCCACTTCCCTTATTTATCTTACAATAAATAGGAAAACAATTATTCTAAAATACAAATTCCTAAACTAGAAATTTGTCTAAAACTTAAATGCTCTTTTCTTCTTGTTTGCTTTTTCTTCTTGCTTGTCTTTTCTTCTTACTTGCCTTTTCTTCATCAATCACCAAAAAGTGTTCACATTCCAACAAATTTGCTTTGAAGTTTGAATCCTTGTTTTTAATTCTGTAAGTTTCATTAAGAATAAAATCCTTCAAATTTGACTAGAAACAAGTCATAATTTAGTATCCTCTAAAATTTCAAAATGTCTTATTGTCTTGCTGCTGGGAGAGTGGGGATTATTAGTTATGTGAATGTTGCATTTATTCTTGGTTGTTCTTTATTCTTTGTTAGTCATTTGCAAGAAAATTAAAATTTCGATTTACCCAATTTGTAAACTTTGGGCAGTTTGCTTTGAATCTCGATAAAAAATTATGCCAGTTGCTCCCAGAAAAAATAGTTTGGATATAACTCACTTTCAAAAACTAGAGGATGAAACTTAACCACATATATACATCATAACAACCCAATAATTTGCAACACTAGTAAGTTTATTGACTGAACTCATATGAAAGATATAAATTAATGGATGGAATCAAATATACAGTATTTATAGACAAAAGCATTTGGTTATTGGAGAAATATTGATATACTTCTAGTATCAAATGAAAATAAATTAAGATGGGCTTCTTTGGTGTAAAAGTAAAACTATGAAGAGTCATAAAACTCCTCAAAAAGGGAAGGGTTGAAGAATGGGGCATATTAGATAAAAATGGATACATAAAAACTTTAATTTGAGAGGTTCTCCACGTAACCAAATGGGTTTGTAATAGTTTATCCCTTATGAATATTCAACTGGCCCTCATTTCTAATTGAATAAAAAATGGATACAATTCCTTTGAAATGCTTTTCATTAGTTCCTTTTGGAGCATTTTCAAAAATTAAGGAAGCCTTTTTCCTTTAAGCTTTCAACAGTGTCCCTAAAAGTCACCTCCAGAGGCATAAAGTTGATTCCTAAACTCTTTGTCCTGTCCTTAGAAATCTGGTAAGTTGGCTCACAGTCTGCAGCTTTGAATCTGCCATAAGTAAACAAATATAGAAGTCTTAAAATTATAGTCCTTGCAAATTACCATATTATAAGTAATTAAGATTACTTAATTCCAAACTATCCACAAATCCTAAACCTTGAACTTACTTTTCTGGGAAGGTGCAAAGTTGGATAATGTTCTTGTAGAATCTTCAGAACCTTCGCAACGTTGTGTAACTTTTCCAACTAACAAATATCTGCCACTGGCGGTGGGAACCTCGAGAGCTTGAACATGTGCATACGCAACATCTCTAACATCAACAAATCGGTAAGGTCTAGGGAATGTGTCAACTCCTGCATTGAGAAAATCACTTTAGCAATAATGTATACTTGAAAACAGGACAGCAAGATCTTCCTGCAGAAAACGACTCAGCCAGTTTATAAATTTAAATGTGGCAACATGATATCTGTGTCAAGATTCACAGGAAGGTTACCTTTACTTGAAAATATGAAAAGACAAAGTGTAATTTTAGATATATAATAAGGAAAATGTAGGCCTCTAAACACAAATATGGGAAGATTTCATGAAAATTAGAAATTTATGTACGAAGATATAGCATGTTCATAATCCTCAAGGGTTTGCTGATTATTACCCTTTATGATGTTCAGAATCACCTCCAAAGACAAATTAAGCTTTGAATGTAAGGAGGGACCAATTAACAAATCCTGGATGTAATGTAACCAAGTCAATTTCATTCTCTTTTGCAAATTTCCGAGCAGCCTGTTCTGCTAAGGTCTTTGACAGTGCATACCAGTTCTGGAACAAAATCAAATTAGATTACCCTACACTTGAACAAAAAGATGATGCATGAAGAAGTCTTGTCTGCTGATATTGTTGACAACACAGATGCAAAAAGTGTGTCGTAAGAAAGCCTGAAGTATGCAGAAGTTAAGAACATTAATTTACACACCTTTTGATTTCTTGCAAAAATCTGGATCTGAAAACCAAGGTCTCGTCAGCCACCACATCAGGGGTAAGAAGTCTTTCATTGAAAAAAACTGAAGCCGTTGAAGAAGTTATAACAACTCTCTTGACAGACTGAACTTTTGCGCATGACCTAAGCACATTAAGTGTTCCCTTAACTGCAGGATCAATTAATTCTGCCTGAAATATGGGAGAGAAAATGTTAAAAGTAGCTATTATGCAGCAGCCAGACAGTAACTGAACTATACCAATCAAAATCTAATCATTTGCACAAAACAGAAACAGAATAATAATCACTAATCAAATGGTTGAACAAGATTACATGGATTAAGCAAGAATCAGGAGCAAAACCATTGAAGCATGCTTAAATTTCTTTGTGTTGATGTAAATTGATGAGAGAACATTGCAAATTTACAAAGAAAGAAGGAAAAAAGAAGTATGTGGGAGAAACCTGTGGGTCATTTGTTGAAAGAAATACAGGGGAGGCTGTATGAAAAACACCTTCACATCCATCAACTGCAGAATCAAAGGATCCTTCTTCCATCAGGTTTGCCTTGAAGATATGAAGTCTTTCTGTGGCTCCATCAAGTGTATGCAAGCGCTTTTAATTAGGATCATCTGCGGCATACATATGTAAGTAGAACAAGTTAGCGAAAGGGGAATTCCCAGGAATCCTTTATCCCCATTTTCTTTAAACCTTTTTGTTTTTTGTTTTTAATGAAACTCTGTAATCAATCGAATCTCCAAAATCTAGTATGAGTTAAGACTTTAGTATAATCTCAACCGATCTAACCAACTAAACTAACGATCCCATAATTTTTTACCCCCGAAATGACCCAGATTAACAATTTTAATTTTCTTCTCTAGGTATACATGATAAAACTCCAGAAATTTTTTCTTGACGTTGCTTAGTGTCATTTTCAGTGTCATGTGAAGGCCAGCAGTTAGCATCCACATAATCAAATCACAATCTAATTAGTAAAACTACTAAACCCAGTCCCAGAACTTGGAGAGATTCAATTTAAGAGTCAAAAGAGAGAGAGAGAGAGAGACTGACTTGGGTCACGAACAGTAGCTTTGACAGTGTAACCATGCTCAAGTAACAGCTTAACTAACCATGAAGCTATGAAACCTGAAGCTCCTGTGACACAAACCACCTTCCCTTCTCCACTCATTCTCTCTCTCTGAACTTCGAGTTTGAACCTTTAGTGCTGAACATTTGAGCATTGAGCCATATACACAAGACAATCCATTTTTTATTATTTAATTACTTGACACGTGAAGGATGATCGGCTTATTATATTGGACTATGCCGACCTTTTGGTTTTTTATTAAATAAAATACCTTGAGTCTTATATGGGCCACTTTAACAACACAGATAGTGCTGGCATGTAGTGGCCAAGTTTCAAGTTTCAGGCTTTCAGCAACAAAGATGGAGAACATATTGCTTTTTTAATGAACTTGGCTTGTTACATGTGCAAAGTTTTATTAATATGCTACAGTCTACAGTTTACAGTCTCAAGATAGATCAATATTCAACAATTCATTTCAAGAGGAACTTCTTGGCACTGATTTGTATCAGTTTCAGTAGCATTTAGAGATCGATGAAGCCCTTTTCCTTCAAAGTTTCCATAGTGTCCCTAAGACTCACTTCCCATGGCATAAAGTTGATTCCCAAACTCCTTGCTCTTTCCTTAGAAAACTGCTGTGTCTTCTCATTCTTATCCTCCCTGACATAAATAAACAGTTTCAGTTATCAATGAAATAAGCAAACACTTACAAAGTTATGTACTATATAATACTAAAACATACTCTTCTGAGAGGGGCAAAGTGGGGTAATGTTTGTGCAACATTTTCAGGATCTCAGCACGGTCTGTAACGCTTCCAAAATCTTCCAGTAGCCGTGGGAACCTCAAGAGCTTGAATAAGTGCATATGCAACATTTCTAACATCAACAAGTTTATAAGGACTAGGGAGTGCTTCAGCTCCTGCATTGAAATAACCTCAACCACTTAGAAATAATCTATGTAATGTTGATTTGAGATGGACCACTTCATGGAAATTATAAATTTATGGTGAAAAGATATGGCCATATTCACAATTCTGAAAGGTTGCTGATTGTTACCACTTATGGCCATTAGAATCCCCTCCACGGACAAATTAAGGGTTGGCTGTACGAAGGGAACAATCACAACTCCTGGATGAAATGTAACCAAGTCAGTCCCATTCTCTTTTGCAAATTTGCAAGCAGCCTCTTCTGCTAAGGTCTTTGAAAGTGCATACCAGCTCTGAAAGAAAATCAAAATTAGTTCATCTTTACCTTAAATAAGTGCAAAATCAGATCTAACGATTAATTCATTGCTAACATTTGGTACACATTTTAGAAAAATCAAGAACATGTAGCATTATATTGATACTACTGACGATGTGCTTGTGACAGAATATAGCTAGCAAAGGGAGATATATCTCTTGTTGATCTTTTAGAACTTAGTGGCCAAGATCTTCCATACCAAGAGAGTTCATAAAAAGTGTATATACTCAAACAAGGAGAATTAATGTGTAAAATAAGTATCAGGAAATTAATTTACACACCTTTGACTCCTTGCACAGAGCTGGATTTGAAAACCAAGCCTCATCCACTACCACATCAGGGTTCAGAGGAGTTCCATTGTGTATAATTGAAGTTAGAGAAGATAATACAGTAACTCTCTTAACAGACTGAACTTTTGCACATGAGTTTAGAACATTAAGTGTTCCTTTCACTGCAGGATCAATCAATTCTGCCTGAAATATGAGAGAAAAGAATTTGAGAAAAGCTATTAAGCATACACTTGTATCGAATCATAGAACTAAGGAAAAATAAGGATATGGGATAATCAAAAGGGAGAGAACCATCTTTGAAACACCCTTTTATTTTCTTTAACAGATAGCTATTACCAAAGTGAAAGGAAATTAAAGCAATCAATTAACTGGCCTTGACCATTTTATTGAAAAAGTAGATCCCTGAATGTATAATCTTGGCATAAGATAAGGGCTGGGTAATGTTACCTCTAATAACATATTTAACATGATTCCTAAATACAATTTGAAGTAAAAAAAAAAAAAAAAAAAGTCCAAATATATATATGGAAAAGTTGCAGGGAAATGTGTGGGAGAGAAAAAGACTAACCTGGGTCACGAACAGTAGTTTTGACAGAGTAACCACGTTCAAGAAACAGCTTAACTAACCATGAAACTATGTAACCTGAAGCTCCTGTTACACACACTACTTTCTCTTCACTCATTCTCTCTGTGAGTAGTATTTTTCAGTTCCATGAGCTTTGGTTCTGAAGAGATTTCAGCTAAATTTATAAGAAGATATCCATTTTATTTATTTATTCATTTTATCCACGACAATCCTATAAAATAAAATCGGAGTTTGAGGTTTTGTGCTAATTACGATTTGCAGCTAAATTTATAAGATGATATCCATTTTATTTTTTTATTCATGTTATCCACGACAATCCTATAAAATCAGAGTTTGAGGTTTTGTGCTAATTACGATTTGCAGCTAAATGATCAAGTGGCTTGGGTAGACTCATCCTAATCAGGATTTATTTATTTATTCATGTTATCCACGACAATCCTGATCACAATTTGCGACTAAATGATAAAGTGGCTCGGATAAAACTCACTGGCTTAGGGGCTTAAGGGACGAGAGATCCCAACCACTTTGATACCATGATAAAGTGGTTTGGGTAGAACTTGAACAAAATAGAGATAACAACGAAAACAAAAGAACAGTAAGACAAACAACAGACAGTAAACAAAGAAAAAATAACACGTGCAATTTATCATGGTTCACCGAATATAGGCTACGTCCAACTGAGTCAATATTATTGCAATACTTTCTCATTTCTCTTGTGTATAATGAATGAATTGTCTTTACAATAAATGAATTATCCTATGATTGCTATCACACTCATAACAAGAGAAAAATATGTTTATATACTAGGTTTAAAGTGACAAAACATAGTTTTATAATGATTCATATTCCTAAGCCTAAACCCAATAAGGAATTAATGACTTAAAGAAATCATACAGTGGTTATTCATAGAAAAGACCCAAACCGCCTACAGGCTTGGGTGCGTTGCCACCACGACCCAGGCCCGTTCACCGAGGAACGAGACCTATTAATGTTGAAGTAGTCGACAACTCCAACATAACTCACTTCTAAAAGTTAATTCAAGGAAGGAGGAAACTCAACCACACATATACACCATTATAGCCCATCAACTGGATGATTTGGGACAAATTCATCTTCAATATTATATCCAGATTAAATTTTTTATTCCTACAGTGTTATTTATCACGTACGTTATGCACCAGCAGCACATTAAATTAATTTGAGTTTTGACTCTTGAGCTTTTGTTGAAAATTTGTATCTGCATATTAAAGAAAAGAATCAAGTAGAGATCAAGCAAGTCAAAGCAACAAAAGGAAGGAAAGCCAACCAGAAGAGATAGTCGGCATATAACATGCAGTGATTGGGAGAATTTCGTATGTAATACAAGGGAGTTATATAATCAATAATCACAATATAACATGACTTGCAGATGACATGTTGCTAAACCTATTGACAAACTATTGGAGTTTTAACGGAAGGAAATTCAGTTCCTGCTAATGTTCTGATGAAGTCCGCAGCAAAAGATGCAGAATCACTTAAAACATGCACCAATAATCATCTCCCATCGTCGAACACCACCAGTACATGGTCTTTGATACTGTCATACCCGGCACTTGTGCTGCTACCATCGGCACATTTATAAACATCTGAGGTATCACGGAGCAAGTGCTCTGTCTCCTCTGGATTCAATTCGGTATTAACCCACGAATGTTTATGCATCATTCTTAATCCATCTAATTCCATTGCTACTTCCCTCATTGTAGGCCTCTCCTCTCCCTTCACTTTTAAGCATATTTTTGCGAGCTCAGCCACTTCCTTGAGCTGCTCTTCATTTCCATCGTTCACGATATAATTCTCCAGAATTTCAAATAAACAACCCTCTTGCAATGAAGTAAGAAAATACATAACCAGACTTCTCTGCTCCTCTGGCCTGTCAAACAAAAGTGCCTTCTTTCCTGTCAATAGCTCTGCAAGGACAACACCAAAACTGTACACATCACTTTTCTCAGTCAATTGGCTAGTATGCAAATATTCAGGGTCTAAGTACCCAAGAGTTCCCTGAACCATTGTGGATAATTGAGTTTCATCAATTGGAACCAACTTTGAAGCTCCGAAATCAGACACTTTGGCTGTGAAGTTATGGTCTAAAAGTATATTGGTGGACTTGACATCTCTATGTATAATTGGAGTAGCAGCAGCTGAGTGCAAATAGGATAGCACTCCTGCTGTTTCTGCTGCTATTCTTAGACGTATTTCCCATGAAATGGTGGGTGCCTTGTCTTTATCGTGAATGTGCTCAAAGAGGGTGCCATTGCTCACGAATTCGTAAACTAGTAACGGGACTTCAGTCTCCAAACAACAACCCAAAAGCCTGACCACATTTCTATGGTTGATTTGTGAGAGCACAACCACCTCATTAACAAATTGCTCAATTTGGCTTTCATCTATTGTTTTGGACATTTTTATGGCAACTGGGGTATTATCTGTTAAAAAACCTTTATATACTGTGCCAAAACCTCCCCGGCCAATGATTCTACTCTCATCATAGTTGTTGGTAGCCTTTTTGAGTTCTTCTGCTGTAAAGATTTTTGCTGTTTCAGAAGATCCACTTCGTTTGGAGAGTTGCTGCTGTAAAAGAAAGCCACCATTTTGCTGAAAGAACTTTTCTTTAAGTTTGATGAGCTTTCTCTTCTTCAAAACCAAGTATAGCCAAGTGCTACTCACAAGCAGAACCACAAAAAATATGCCGACACCTACATTTGAAGCATTTGAAACTGTCATGCCATACTATTGAGATGATAAACGAGAAATACAATTGAAATATTGGAAGACATTAGCACCTTCTGATACGCTAATTATTTCATTCTGATTGTCACATAACAAAGTGGCCATTTGGAAATTCTAGCAAACGCGTTCCTCTGTTCTAGTACTAATCAAGTATACTAGTTTTAACGATTGAAGCTATACCCTATTTCCGAAAGAGTGGCTTTGAAGTCTTTTGATTTTATAGATGCTCTAAGATTTGTAAGAATAAAAACTTCCTACCTGTATCGTCCACAAATTTAATCAAATAGAGTTAGAACAGAGTTTCTCTTTCAGTTCAAAGTTAACGAAGGAGCAGCCAAGCTAAAGTTCAATAATACAGTGAATAGAGTTAAGGACCTTTTCTCACCTAAATAATGGCTTATTAACACTTTCTCATTCACAGACTTTTAAAACACTACTTTATTATCCAAATTTATATTCTGGCTGCGAACAGAGACCAAACTCGATTCAGAATGTTAAAGCTTTTGAAGAGGGGAGACTGATGAGTTTTTCGGTGATGGAATGTTGAATTTTGATGATTAAGATTGATCGGAATTTGACTTGGGAGGGATAGCAGCGCGAACCCTAACTCCTCAATTGTTGGTGATTGGAGGGAGTAGGGTTTGAGGAGTTTTGGTGAGTAATGATCGGGAAAGAGAATGGTGGTAGTGTGAGGGTCACAACGATATCGAAATCAGAAACAAAATATTAATTTAGGTAATAGAATGATATTTTAAAAGTCGGTGGGTGGAAAAATTCATTAAGCCATTATTTGGGTAGGAAAAAGTCGTTTACTTCAATAAACTTACCCATAGCGACCTTGACGACTGGAAATTGATTGGGCGGGATGGGATTACAACCTTCCCAACCGTTTATTTCATCTCGCTCGTACCCCTCCCGGCAACTGCATGTATAGCTCCCATCGTTATTTATACATGATTGACTCTCTGTACACTTATGGAGATCTGGATAGTCGCATTCATTAATGTCTGCAAATCAATGGAAGAAAAGTATGGTGTAAAAGTAAACTAAACAGAGGAATTTTATGTTTTATTTAAAAAAGAAAAAAAATACGAACATCAAAGTCGTGAATAATGTTAATTAATGTACCTTGGCAACTATTGGAAAGGTATGGATTCCCTTCGTAACCCGTTTTGCACTTGCAGCGATACCTGGAACCGTCCTCTGTAGTTTCACACTCTGTGTTTTCTTTGCATTCTTCACATTTGGCATTCCCAGTTATAGCCCAATCAAGCACCATAGGAAAGTTTTCTGTTAAATTATCAAAAATATAACTGGGTTTGAATTTGAACTTGCTTTGTTCAGCAACAAACGCATAGGTGCATCGTCTGATGTCCGGAATATTTGTCTGACTCACATTGTTAAAGCTATATGCAGTATAATTGATTCTTTTTAGCCCTTTAGGAATATCTATCTGGCAACACCCTGTGCCTGTGCAAGATCCCTCGTCCACATAGCTAATATTCTCACATAACGAAATGCACCCGGTTTTATAATTGCGATCATCGATTTGACCGCGAATGTAAGCATAACTGTTACAGCCGATAACTGTGAACTTGTTTTCTGTGTTAGAGACGGTGAGGAAGTCAGGCAAGTTGTACCAGGGCGAATTGGCCTTCGTACTAGGATGGCACCTTCGTGATATGAAGCTGCTGATGTGTAGTTGACCGGTGGTTATGTCAACTTTGGTAACAGGAATATCTGATTCATTCCTATAAAGTGCTTTGGGAGGAGTGGAAGAGTGGTTGCAAGCGATCAGAAAATCTTTATTTAGGGAACAATTAAGGCTTGTGCCGAATGGATATGGGATTTCAAGGTCTCCACAGAGAGCATCACAGCCAGGCTTGGATAGAGAGGATACTAGTGTTGCCGTCAGTAGCATTTCCGCCAACATGAGTTGGAAAGCCACTCCACGAAAACCCATATTTTGCAGCTGCAATTGTAAATATATTTCTCTTGATACTCATCCTTTTATTATTACACAATGAGGACCAATTCAGCTCCTCCAAGTCCACGCGATATGGTCTCATTCCTCTTCTGTGTGGCCGGGACACAACGAATGCCATCGAGTCAACGCTTCCTATGTATGTATAAGGGAGAACGACCCTTTCCCACCCAAGGTTTGGCGAAACAGACACTTTCACTCCCTCCAAGTTTCAAAAAGATAGTTTTCCACCCGCCGTCCGTTAACTTTAACTGAAGAAAGATAAAACGGTTTCTCACAGACCCTCGCATGCATTATATATTATATTTAATCACAATTTGGTCATCATGCATGCTAATAAATAAATAATAATAATAATAAACAATTCGGTCGGGCAAACCCGACCCGAATTGTTACACAAAATGGAAATTAAACAAAATCCCCCTTTTCCTTTTGCAAAAATCCCACATGAAATAACCTAACCCTAAAATCTGAACTCTTCTTCTTCTCCTCCTTGTCGCTCCAGCTATCAACCGACCATTGCCCTTTCGTCATTCGTCCGTTGCTGTTGCACTCTAGCCAGCGGTAGCAGCTTGTTCGTCAGTCGTCTACCTCAGCCCTCTTTCATCAAATTGTTGCTCTTCGTCTTCGACAAGATATCTCCCTTTCTGTACTACAAAATTTTTGTTCCTTTGATTCCCAGATGTTTCTTCTCAACTTCGTCATTAATTTACAAATGAAGGCTAGTTGGTAGAGAAATTTTATGTTCTGTTTATAGTTTTGCTTATATTGATTTGTCAATAATATTCCTTTGTTGGAGAAAATGAAGGCGGGTGGCTGGTATGAATAATATAACCTTTTGTTGGTGAAAATGACTGGTATGAATAAGATTGAATAATTAAAAAATAATTAATTGTATGGATCAAAATTTATCATTTTGACTTTAATTATGAGAATATAACATTTTGTAATTATTACATAATATAAAGGTTGAACAAGACAAACTTGAGGATAAATTAAAATATAGGAGCATGTCCTTATGGACCAACCCGAGTAATCTCCTAGTGAAATGTGATTATGATAAAAAAAATTAGATTCTGAGGACAGTTGTGGCTCGTGATTCATGTGATAACATCTAATTCTCCCCCAAGGTTGGCCTTAATAACACTTTTCCACCCAAAAAGTTTTAAAATACCAATTTACTACTCAAAGTTTATATTCCAACTAATCGTCGGTCGATTCTAGTATCATTACGACCCCATACCACCACCATTCTATTTCTCGATCATGACTAACCAAAACCATCAAACTTTGCTCCCTTTGACCTTGTCAATTGCCGACAATCGAGCGATTTGTGGAACGCGCAACTGCCTCTCCCAAGTCAGATTCCAACCAATCTCGACCATCAAAATCCAATATGTCATCACCAAAAGATTCACTGGTATCCCCTCTTCAAAAGCCTTAATAGTCTAGATAGAGTTTGCTCTCCATTCACTGCTAAATCAAAAAACATATATAGGTAGTAAATGGACCGATGACAATAAACATGACATCATAAATATTAAATCACGTGCCACGATGCTAAGTGTTTAATCCTATATCAAATATAAAATTGGTTGGATCTTTCAAGTTATAAAGATGTTTATGATGGATAGATAGAATTACTAAACAGATAAATCTTTTACGCTTATGACTATATGGCATTACAATAAACATGAGAAATGGTAGGGGGTGGGTGACAATACATTTGTTCATATTATATCATTATATGATTGAAGATATGAAATATTTTGGGGTCATTCTTTGTAGATTTTATAGAAGTTCAATTGCGAAGCCACCACCATTCCTAAATCCTAAATTTTTATATTCATTCAACTCTGCTTTGTCACTCTCATGGAAACATAATCATTTGTGAAACAAAATATGGAGCACATCATTACATATTTTTCATATTACAATTTGGAGTTTTATGATATCTCCTAAAGTTTTTACCGGTGCTTTGAAACTTGGCTGGTTGGGCTGTTTAACCGATTGACGAGAGACTCGAAACTTCATCGATCGGGTTTATATTTTTCCTATTCACCCAAAACCTTAGAATTTGGGATGATGATTGGTAAACAATTGAAGGCAGGGATACTAGGGTTTTTGTAGAGAAAGTTCCGGTGAGTATAATGGTGGTGGCGAAGTTGATTTACGGTGAGTAAATCGAGAAAATTGGAAAAAACTAGCGGTGGTGGCAATCGGATTTTGCCGGCGATTGGTGAGGCTAACGGGGGTGGCATGAAGTGGGCTTTGGTCCAAAGGAAGAGGAGAGTACATTGGGTTCACCCTGGTTTGGGTTTTAAAACATTGGTTTTTACATCAAGCAACAACTTAACATTGTTTTAGAATATTGATCTCAACTTTCATTTACAAGTAACAACATCTCTACAATATTATTATTGATGAAGAGATCCCACCAGTCGTGTGTTGACACTTTTTCACAATACTTTTCATCACTTCCTTTCAGTAGCTTCTTAGAACTTGAGAAAACCTTTCTCCTTCAAGCTTTCCAGAGTGTCCTGCACACTTACGTCCCAAGGCGTAAAGTTGATGCCCAAACTCATGGCTCTCTCATTATTAACCTGGAATGATGGCTCATACTTCACAGCTTTGAATCTAAAATAAGTATACTAAAACTTGTGAGTTCCAAAATAACGCGGAAATTCATATCATTCAAGGAAATTATACTGAAACATACTTTTCTGGAAGGGTGAAAGTAGGGCAATGTTGGCGCAAAACCTTCAGAATCTCAGAAAGTTGTGTAACTCTACCAACCAACAAATACCTGCCACTAGCTGTGGGAACCTCAAGAGCTTGAATATGTGCATATGCAACATCTCTAACATCAACAAGTCTGTAAGGGCTAGGGTATGACTGAGCTCCTGCATTCAAATGACCACAATTACTTCAGCGAAATTTATGTCATGGTAAAGCCATTTGTTGAATG
>CM047741.1:25905621-25947848 GCA_026225825.1 Pistacia integerrima | reverse complement strand
ACCCACTTAAATCTACAGTGTCCCATCATCATGATCACTCACTTAAATCTTGAGAGTCAGGAGATTTGAACTTGAGACCGTGTGCCTTAACCATAGATCCCTAATAGTAGTCTGACCACTAGAACTACCCAAGGATGATGGCATCAAAATCATGAAATCATGATTCTACACATGTTTAAAAACTAAACGAATCTTTGTCAGTGATGACATATGGAGCTTTAATTAGAAGTTTGTGTTCATAATATTAGTATAAACATATATTGGAGAGGGCTTGTCAGTTTATACTATCTCCTAAAATCAGATGGTTTCAACAAAACAGGGAAAAAAATGGAGTACAATAAATTTTATATTTGATACTTGAATGATGAAAGTGAACAGCTTGAAGAAATTAAAAGAGAAACATCTGAAATTGGACTCTTGGTGTTCAACAGGTTGATTTCTTTGACTTTGTTGGTCTTTTCTTCTGAACCCTTGACCATCTGTCAACAATTTTGTCCACAAAACCAAAGTAAACATCGCTCCAACGTTTTCTGATTGATAAAATTAGGATAGGAAGTAGAAGACCAGCTGCATATCCCAAGCCAAGAGACAAGTAAAACCACTTGTCAATAAATTCATCACCATTGCCATTCTGATCATCATCAACACTCCCTCCTTTGTCTGAGTTGTCGTCATCAGGGCACTTCACAGGAAGTGGAATCCCACAAAGACCAGGGTTCCCAGAATATGCTGACGCGGGAAAAGTTGTCATTTGCCCCAGTTGAGGAATCATGCCCGAAAAATTATTGTCTGATAAGTTTAAGTAACTAAGATATGATAACGAAGACATGCCAGAAGGAATTGGACCTGAAAGATCATTGCGTGAGAGGTCGAAGGATGCCAGCTGATGCAGACTTGTAATGTTTTCAGGAATTTGACCCTGGATGTGGTTTCTTGATAAGTTTAAAACCACCAAGCCGGACAGTCTTGTCAATTCTTCTGGAAATTCACCGGATAAGTTGTTTCCAGAGAGGTCTATGCTGGTGACCAGAGAAAGAGTCTTGGTGAATTCTCGAGACTGGCCTTTTATGCTGACAACCACACTTTCTTCATAGAAGAGGCCTCTGTACTTTCCATAGAGGAGGTAGTCGATTAAGTTTTGCTCTCGCGCCATGGCCTTAAGAGCTCCCAAGCTACCCGGGATGCTGCCTGTTAAATTGTTTTCTGCGAGGTCCAGCACTTGCAGTGAACTTAAACTTGAAAGCTTGGAGGGGATTTCTCCAGAGAATCTATTGGACCGCAACCTAAGAACTCTGAGCTCCGGAAAATCATCTCCAAGCAACAGTGGAATGTTACCGGAAAAGCTGTTGTCTGCAAGGTCTAAGGTTTCTAAACTTGATAAGTTTTGGAATGATGATGGAAGATTTCCTGTGAGTTTATTGTTGCTTAGGTGCAGAGACTGAAGCTGCTGTAATTGACCAAAAGATGCTGGAATCTCCCCGGACAAATTGTTGTAACTAAGGTCCAGAGCTTTTAGGAATGAACAATTCCCTATGCTTGAAGGAATGATTCCAGTAATGTTGTTGCTTGATAGATCAATGACTTGAAGAAGCATCATTTTTCCAATAGAAGCCGGGATTTCTCCTGTTAAATGGTTGCCTGATAGAGACAGAAAAATCAAGTTTGGCATGGATTCACTAATATTTTCTGGGACAAAACCTGAGAAGCGATTGTTGGAGAGGTCAAGTAATTCAATCTCCACAACGGGAAGGGGAATGATTCCTTCAAAAAGGTTGGAACTGAAATCAACATCTGCGAAGGGGGCTACGTTTAAAGGATTTGGTAGCTGACCTTGTAGCTGATTGAAAGAGACATTTACAAGTGACATGTTGCCGGAAATATCCCAAAACCAGTTGGGTATGGAACCTGCAATGCTACCATTTGAAAAATCTAGAAACATGACCTCGTTTTGAGTTTCAAGCCAAGATGGAAAAAAAGGACCTAAATGACAAGAAGCCATATCAAGATTGCGGACTTGGAATGGTGGAATCCAATTGGTACTGACATTGAAAACGAAGGAGTTAGAGGACAAATGCAAGATCTTCAATTTAGTTAACCTTGAAAAATGCACTTCAGAGATACTGCCAATTAAATTATTTGAAGAAACATCGAAGGTATCCAACTCTGAAAGAAGTCCAAAACTCTTTGGCAGAGTTCCATTTAGTTCATTTCCTGCAAGGCTCAAGATGGTAAGGTTCTGCAGTTTCCCCAGGGAAGCGGGGATGGTACCTTGAAGCAAATTATAGCTGAGACTGAGTTCTTCAAGATTTTCGACTTGACCCAACCATTCAGGCAGTTTGCCACGTAAATGGTTATTGCTTAATCTCAGGTACATCAAACTAGGCAGAGGACTATCAGAAACACAGCCATCGATTACATCAAGGAATTCAGGCAAAGTACCTGTCAGGTTATTACTTGACAGATCAAAATTTTTTATGTTACAAAATTTACCAATGGAACTTGGTATGCCACCCTCAACAGCATTATTGGACAGATCAAAATAATTGAGAAAAGTCATGTTTCCAATAGAAGAAGGAAGTTTGCCATGTAATTTGTTTGAAGCAAAGTTGAGAAACTGTATCTTTTTCCAGCTTCCGCGGAGCAACTGAGAGCAACTTGCCGAAAGATTATTGTTCAAGGCAAGATTCAAATACTGCAGATTAGGTAACTCAGTAAAGCCTAGTGGAATTCTTCCATAAAAATTACAATTGCTTAAATCCACATGAACAAGAGTACTAATATTAACAAGCCAGTCAGGGAACTTTGAATTGAAGTCATTAAAACTAAGGTCCAGAACAGCAAGTGAAGTCAAATTAACAAGTGAAATGGGCCCGGTAAGGCCACAACTTTGAAGATGCAACTCAGTTAAATTCGGAAGCTTGTTTAAGACCCCAGACCATTTAGTACCCACCAATGAAAGGTCAACACTATTCATAGCAAGATATTTGAGAGAAACAAGACCAGTCACCCATTCTAGACTATTAGCACTTAAACCAAAAATTTCTGTAGAAACATCAAGATACTGCAGTCTAGAGAGGTTTCCCAAACTTGAAGGAACAACACCACCAAACCCGGATTTTGATAAGTTCAAATACTGCAAATTGTCCAATGATCCCAGAAATTCAGGAACTGGAATGTCATTAAAATTATTTAGACTCAAATCTAGATACAGTAAAGACTCAAGCTTTATCAATGATGGTCTAAGTTCCCCACTTAAGTTCCAAGAACCATACCTGTTCTGCAGGTCAATGGCAATAACAGCTCCAGTAATATTCTCACATCTGATTCCGCGCCATTGACAACAGTTCTTTCCTTTCCAAGATGAGAGCAGGTCTTCAGGATCTTCAAGGCCAGATTTAAAATCAATAAGTGCTTCTATCTCGTTGTCAGAACAATCTGGGAACGTGGTATCACCATAACTAGCATATTTACATGTTATGGCACATAAAATGGCTAAAACAAAACCAAAAACTGAAAATCTCCTCATATTGAGTTCAACTCTTGAGGTTTGAATCAGTTTAAACAATGGAACTGCTTAGCATATGAATATGCAGACTCCATTTGCTTGATCTGCAAGAAAATTTTTATTTATTGCCGACAAGTCTATGGATGGCTATAAAAAAAATAATAATCATAAGATAAAATCAAAATAATATAATCTGTTCAAACAACAAAGTCGAGGCTTAGCCAATAACCTGTCCCCACTTAGTAGTGTTGGTAAGCCAATCACGTACTGCAAGTCAAAAATTTTGTTTTATCTCAAAGACCGTTGAAATCACAGGCCATTGACTTTATTAAAAAAGGCTAGCCGCCATCTTGCCAAGCACGTAGCCTCAGTTTCACCATTAGAAAATGATTTGGTTTCACATTACATGCCAGTTGTCAATTCCATGATCAGATTTTGTAGTCCTCTAGAATCCTGGAAATGATTTCAGGAACTGCTCACATGTGGAGCTATAAATTTAAAGGAAGGTCAATACTACTTAAAGATTATACATTGTTTTCATGGAGAAAGTTAACATATATAATATTAAATTATCTGATCAACTACATAGTTCATCATCCATCACTCATCGCCATACCAACTATGTTAAAGTGGATGGGATAAAACTTACTTCCAAAAACTATATCAACGGAGGGTGGAACTCAACTACATATATACACTATAATAGTCTATCAACTTAAAGGTGTGGGCCAAATTCAACTTATAACATAACCCACAGATCTGTTTGTAGATTTTTCATAAATATCTCTCATCCAAAACACGTTTATTTAGTTGAAAAAAAAAATTAATATTGATAAAGATAGGACACGTCCAATCTCGCATCCCTTCTAATAGTTGAACTCAGACGATCAGAAAAATCACGTTATAGTAAAGCAATCTGAATGCAAATAGATTCTCATCCACTTCAACTGCAAAATTGAAAACGTAGATTTTTTTTTTTTTAAAATGCCCTTTTGAGATTTAAATGAAATTGACTTACAGTATGTGATCATGCCACCCTTTCATATATAATCTGGACCTCCATATTCACCATGCAGGGCTGATATATGAATCCATGGCTGCGCCTTGTGAGTGTGGGATATCAAACGGAAGCGTCAAGGGTCATCTCTGAGTACAATAACGTAAGTAGTATTGTTTCTTTTAAAAAAATCCCCCATGATGTAGGCAGAATCCGTATTTTTAGGTATTATGTCGAGAATACCGTGTTAGGCAATTCATGTAAACCGTTGACTAATGTTCCATCCTGAAAAAGACATAGATGTCATTTTCATTGCTGCTTAAAAAACCAAGTAAAATCAGGGTAATTTCATAGCAACTTGAGAATTGGTGCTTGGAAAGAGTTTGATTGATTTGCAAGTTAATTATTGAAGCAAAAAAACTGGTGATAGTTGAATCCTTAAGGTTGTGAACTCGGAGGCGTGGAATCAAGACAGTCAGAGAAATATTCACCTACAGAATTTTGTGAAATTCACTCTTATATTGGCTCCTGAAGATTGAGCTTTCCTTTATTACATGGAACAGATACTAGTATGGAAAGACTTAGCCAGTCAACTATCTCATAAGCAAAAGATCAGGATTTCTAAAGGGAATGCATGGAAACTAATTCTGTACTTTGCCATGAAAAGTAAAACAAACTTTGAAGAAACAAAGGAAAATCTATCCTCGCCGCGTAGGCTGATTTCTGCGATTTATTGGTCTTTTCTTCTGAACCCTTAACAACCATCTGTCCACAATTTTGTCAACAAAACCGAAGTAAGCATCGCTCCAAGGTTTTCTGATTGATAAAATGAGTATAGGAAGCAGAAGACCAGCTGCATATCCCAAGCCAAGAGTCAAGTAAAACCACTTGTCAATAAATTCATCCCCATTGCCATTCTGATCATCTACACTCCCTCTTTTATTTGAATTGTCATCATCAGGGCACTTCACGGGAAGTGGAATCCCACAGAGACTAGGGTTCCCAGAATATGCTGATTCCGGAAAAGTTGTCATTTGCCCCAGTTGAGGAATCATGCCCGAAAAATTATTGTCCGATAAGTTTAAATAACCCAAAAACGATAAGGTGGACATGGTGGAAGGAATTCGACCTGAAAGATCATTGCTTGAGAGGTCAAGAGATTCCAGTTGATGCAGACTTGAAATGTTTACTGGAATCTGACCCGTGATGTGGTTTCTTGATAAGTTTAAAACCACCAAGCCAGACAGTCTTGTCAATTCTTCAGGAAAAACTCCGGATAAATTGTTTCCAGAGAGGTCTATGCCGGTGACAAGAGGAAGATTTTTGGTGTATTCTCGAGACTGACCTTTTATGTTGACAATCACGCTTTCTTCATAGTAGAGGCCTCTGTACTTTCCATAGAGGGGGTATTTCATTAAGTTTTGCTCTCGTGCCATGGCCTGAAGATCTCCCAAGCTACCTGGGATGGAGCCTGTTAAATTGTTTTCTGCAAGGTCCAGCACTTGTAGAGATTGTAAATTTGAAAGCTTGGAGGGAATTTCTCCAGAAAATGCATTCGACCGTAAGCTAAGAATTTTGAGACTCCCAAAGCCATCTCCAAGCAGTAGTGGAATATCACCTGAAAATTTATTGTCTTCGAGAACAAGCGTTTCTAAACTTGATAAGTTTAGGAATGATGATGGAAGGTTTCCTGTGAATTTATTGGTGCATAGGTGCAGAGATTGAAGCTGCTGTAAATGACCCAAAGATTCGGGAATCTGCCCAGACATATTGTTGTTTCGAAGGTCAAGAACTTTTAGGACAGAACAATTGCCTATGCTTGAAGGAATGATTCCAGTAATGTTGTTGTTTGATAGATCAAGGACTTGAAGAGACATCATTTTTCCAATAGAGGCCGGGATTTCTCCTGTTAAATGGTTGCCTGATAGAGACAGAAAAATCAGGTTTGGCATGGATTCACTAATATTTTCTGGGACAAAACCTGAGAAACGATTGTTGGAGAGGTCAAGTAATGCAATCTCCACAACGGGAAGGGGAATGAGTCCTTCAAAAATGTTGGAGCTGAAATCAATATCTGCGAAGGGGGCTACGTTTAAAGGATTTGGTAGCTGACCTTGTAACTGATTGAAAGAGACATTTACAAGTGACAGGTTGGCAGAAATATCCCAAAACCAGTTGGGTATGGAACCTGCAATGCTAGCATTTGAAAAATCTAGAAACATGACCTCCTTTTGAGTTTCAAGCCAAGATGGAAAAAAGGGACCTAAATGACAAGAACCCATATCAAGACTGCGGACTTGGAATGGTGGAATCCAATTGGCACTGACATTCAAATTGAAGGAGTTAGAGGACAAGTGCAAGATCTTCAATTTAGTTAACCTTGAAAAATGCACTTCAGAGATACTGCCAATTAAATTATTTGAAGAAACATCGAAGGTATCCAACTCTGAAAGAAGTCCAAAACTCTCTGGCAGAGTTCCATTTAGTTCATTTCCTGCAAGGCTCAAGATGGTAAGGTTCTGCAGTTTCCCCAGGCAAGCAGGAATGGTACCTTGAAGCAAATTGTAGCCGAGACTGAGTTCTTCAAGATTTTCAACTTGACCCAACCATTCAGGCAGTTTGCCACGTAAATGGTTATTGCTTAATCTCAGGTACATCAAACTAGGCAGAGGACTATCAAAAACACAGCCATCGATTACATCAAGGAATTCAGGCAAAGTACCTGTCAAGTTATTACTTGACAGATCAAAGTTTTTTAAGTTGCAAAGTTTACCTATGGAACTTGGAATCCCACCCTGAACAGCATTATCGGACAGATCAAAATAATTGAGAAAAGTCATGTTACCAACAGAAGAAGGAAGCTTGCCATGTAATTTGTTTGAAGCAAAGTTGAGAAACTGCATCTTTTTCCAGCTTCCGTGGAGCAACTGAGAGCAACTTGCCGAAAGATTATTGTTCAAGGCAAGATTGAGGTACTGCAGATTAGGTAACTCATTAAAGCCTAGTGGTATTCTTCCATGTAACTTACAATTGCTTAAATCCACATGAACAAGAGTACTAATATTAACAAGCCAGTCAGGGAACTTTGAATTGAAGTCGTTAAAACTAAGGTCTAGAACAGCAAGTGAAGTCAAATTAACAGTTTTAATCAATGGAATGGGACCAGTAAGGCCACAACTTTGAAGATGCAACTCAGTTAAATTCGGAAGCTTGTTTAAGACCCCAGACCATTTAGTGCCCACCAATGAAAGGTCAACACTATTCATAGCAAGATACTTGAGAGAAACAAGACCAGTCACCCATTCTAGACTATCAGCACTTAAACCAAAGAGTTCAGTAGAAACATCAAGATACTGCAGTCTAGAGAGGTTTCCCAAACTTGAGGGAACAGCACCACTAAACCCGGATTTTGATAGGTTCAGATAGCGCAGATTTTCCAATGATCCCAAGAATTCTGGAATCAGAGTATCATTAAATGTGTTGGTGCTCAAGTCAAGATATTGTAAGGACTTGAGTTTTATTAATGAAGATCTAAGCTCCCCACTTAAGTTCCAAGAAGCATACCTGCTTGAAGTATCGAAAGCCATTGGATATGGGTCACGAAGGTCAATGGTGACAACAGCTCCAGTACTATTGTCACAACTGATTCCTTGCCATTGACAGCAGTTGCTTCCTTGCCATGATGACAGCCGGTTTCTAGGATCTTTAAGGCCATTTTTGAAGTCGGTAAGAGCTTGTAGGTCGTTTTGAGAACAATTTGGCATGTTGGTATCGGCATTGCTAGCATATTCACTTGTTAAGGCACATAGAATTGCTAACACAACGCAATGAACTGATAATCTCCCCATGTTTGGTTTGGCAAAGGCTGTGAGTTACTTTAAGCCATGGAATTGCGCAAGACAAGCATATATACTCTCCATTTTCTTCGTCCAATGGTAATCGTACAAAATGGCGTGAAGAAAAACCAAAAGATCGCACTATCAGAAAAATTAGATAAGCAAACAGAGAAATATGATTTTTTTTTTTTAAACAATACGCACATTGTGCATTTCATCCTATCGCATCATAGAAGTTAAGAAATAGTATACCGCATTTGGCTTTGTATATTTTCAAAGAGTATTTCACAAGTTGTTACTGCTCCAATATCTTCCACAACTTTACATGTGCCTTGATGAATGAAGAATGTAAAATATTCTCTAGAAATTGAAGTCAATTTAGAAATGGAAGTCAAGTAGAGCCAGTTGTAGTCATAATCATGGAATTAATCCTACTCCCACATGCTTGACTTGGTAGACTTTATCATATACTATAAGAAAAATGTGATAAGCTAACAGAGAAATATGATTTTCTTAAACAATACGCACATTGTGCATTTTATCCTATCGCACCATACAAGTTAAGGTATATAGTATACCGCATTTGGCTTTGTATATTTTCAAAGAGTATTTCACAAGTTGCTTATTGCTCCAATATCTTCCACAACTTTAAATTTGCCCTGATGAATGAAGAATGTAAAATTTTTCTTTAGAAATTGAAGTCAAGTAGAGTCAATATTAGTCATAATCATGGAATTAATCCTACTCCCACATGCTGCCAACTAACAAAACAAATGCATGTCTTTCTCTTTCACATGTTATCCACTAGCTAGTCAAATCTTGGTATAAAATAAATGCTTGACTTGGTAGACTTTATCATATATTTTCTGGTATAAAATAATCACTTTGGTATAATTTGAAATTATATTGATGTACAGTGTTGACTGATGTACCATCAAAGAAAGGATTTCCTTCAGTGTAATTTCAGAAACTTTGTAATATGGCTCCACTGACAACTCTCCAATATTGACAAACCAACATCTTCTGTGTAATTTCAGAAACTTTGTAATGTCGCTCCACTGACTACTATCCAATATTGACTTACACTTGGCTTTGTTACCAAGTCAACAAACAAGTAATTAAAACATAAAAGAAGATTATACATGGAAAAGGCCCAAACCGCCTACGGCCCGCCCGCTGACTGTTGGAGTAGACTTACACTTGGCTTTGTTACCAAGTCAACAAACAAGTAATTAAAACATAAAAGAAGATTATACATGGAAAAGGCCCAAACCGCCTACAGGCCCGCCCGCTGACTGTTGGAGTAGTCAACAACTCCAACAGTTAGAGGTGGGGGCCCCACTCCCTGGTGAGTGGGTGGGGATCGTGGGGGTAGCACCTCCGAGCCCTTAGGTTGTTTGGGTCTTTTTCATGTATAACTGCTGTAAGATTTCTTTAAGTTATTAATTCCTCATTGAGTTGGGCTTAGGAGTAGGAATCCTTGTAAACTAGGTTTTGTCACTTAAACCTAGTATATAAACATACTTTTATCTTGTTATGAGTGTGATAGCAAATCATAGGGCAATTCATTCATTGTAAACGAGAGAGAGAGAGGTGAGAAAATATTGTAATAATATTGACTTGGCTGGATGTAGCCATATTGGGTGAATCAAGGTAAATCGCGCGTGTTATTTTCTCTGTGTTTATTATCTATGATTTGCTTTATTGTTGTTTTGTTCTCGTTGTTGTCTCTATATCGTTCACTGACTGGGCAACGGGACCCCCGAATGCGTCTGCGTAATGTTAGAGTCATGAAAGTGACTCTATTTTGGTGATAAAAATACCCTATTTGTGATTAAATTGAAGTATATTGAGACAATTAAAGAATTTATGAATTTATTCACGAAAATAGCTTCTTAATATTTTTCTTATAAATTTAACGTGTTTGGAATGATTTTGGAAAGTATATGAGTTGATATTAGGTTGTGGTTTGTGGATTAAGGGTGATTTTGTCTCATTTATGTTGTTTAGGGGGTAAAATGTCATGTTTTAAGGGGCTGATTTTGTCACCTTTCAATTGTGCAAGGACTAAAATGATATTTTACACATTCTTCTATAAAACAAAATTGCAGACGCGTTTTCCAGGGGGGGCTGTTCACCCAATTTTCCGGCGAGCTCCGCGACGCTTCATCTCCCTCCGACGACGATTCATCTTCCCGGTGCACCGCCATTCACCGGCCAGGGCACAAGACCGCAAATCACGCACTGCCCACGCGACGCTTTCGCCTTCCACCACCGCGTCGTTTCGGTCCCTTCCCGGCTTTTGGCCATTTTTCTGCGTACATTCGGCTCCCCAAGGGTAGATCTCCCTTCCCCACATGTGGATCTACACTTCCCTAGCTTCAGCCGCCGCGAAAACCGCCGGAATTCGCGGTTTTGCCGTCGCGCCTCTTCATCTTCCAGGCCAGATCTTGCTCATTTCTGGCGACTTCTCACCTCCCCAGGACCTGATCTGAACTCCCCATCACCAGAGCTTTCCATCGGTACCTTCGGATCCCATTTCCGCCACCGTTTTCCGGAGACCCCCGAATGCGTCTGCGTAATCCAATAATGCTTAAGTAGTTGACAACTCCAACAGTCTTGTGGCATTTCCAGTTTCAAGTCATCTCTTAATGTTGTTAATTTTACCTCCCTGGCTGTCATAGACCTAAGTCGTAATGTCTTCCTATCAGAAATACCTAATTGGCTTTCAAATATCAGCAGCCTCGAGTCCATTAATTTACATTAAGCCAATTTGTATGGGACGATACCTCTTGGTTTTAGAGGGCTACAAAACTTGAGGTCTTTGGACCTTGGTGCGAATTCGCATCTCACAGCTAATTGTTCTCAGCTATTTGCGGGAAGCTGGAGAATGGTAGAATATCTTAAATTGTGTTATTTAGTGAAGCCTTATACGCTACCGTTATAGTTTTAATATATCCTGCAATTCTGGCCATTGATCTCCAAGCAATCCAATGGCTGAAACTCACATGCTGGTCAACTGATAAGAGCTTGAAAGTATACATTTTATTAGTGATTCAATTGGATTATTTGTGGAAAAAGGTGTTTAATTGTTGGAATTTGAATTTATTATTTCATAAATACCTTTTACGGGATCACGGGTGTATTTTGAGTATTTTCAGGTTCAAACCGATATTTGAAGGAAAAAGAATGATGTCGATGGAATTCGTGACAAGCAAGAACAAACGGTGCAAGAATCGGAGTTGAAACAAGAAAGTTGTGACTCGTCGAAACTACAACGTAAAATCTGGAAATCCTTTAAGATGAGCATGCTTCGATGTTTTGATCATAACTTGAGATGTGGTAATCGGAATTTGACGATTCTAGTGGCGTTGGAAAACTTATTCAAAGAGCTACAAAGTTCATGTTAATGACTTTACCAAATTCAGAAGTTCACGGACTCTGGGGATAGAAAGAACGATCGCCACAACGATGGGTCTTGGGCCTGTTTGGGTTATTGCAATCTCCTAATCCGAATTTGAGTGGGTTAAGGATTTTAATTCTTTTCCTAAGTAACCTGAAAACCCTAGACTATAAATAAGGATTTTTAATTAGTTTTAGGGGGGATTGAAGAAGGAGAAAAGGGGGCCACTACTTTAGAGATCGAAATTCTTGAAGCTCTCGTTCACAAATTAGGGAAGTGTTTATATTTTTTTCTTTCTTGAACCCATGTCATTCAAGACAATGGTTGTTTTCATTACTGTATTTATGAACTAATTCTCTTTCTAGGGCTAAAGATGTAGCCCAATTTATGAATATGTGTTGACTTTATTGTTGTTAAATCTTATTGAGCATTAATTCTAAGTTTTATTATTGTGTGTAATGCTTTCAATTCTTAAGGATCCGACAATTGAATGATATCATGGGTTGGGTTGAGATCGAGAGATGAAACCTAATTTGTCTAAGGTAATAAAACCATAGATTGAGCGAACGCTAGAGATAGGTTACCGCGATCTGTGAGGCTCTGGTAAATTCCATAGAACTTAATGATCTCTTAGCTTCTAAATTCAACTTAGAGATATTTTAGGTTGTTGCTTAAGGGTTAATTCGCTAATTGTTCGAGAGAAAGTTAGTGGAATATTAAGGAGTTTGGCCTTTAGAATAAGCTTAATTAGGTTAGTAATAATTGTCAATGCATAGGATTAAATTGGTGTGAAATCTATGCCCTAGGTTTAGCCATATTGATCTTTACATCAAAGTGTTTATAAAATTCTGCATTTATTTAGATTTTAATTTGTTTTCTTTTTCATTAAATTCATTTATAAAATTCTGTTTTATCAAATAGCAATAGAATATACTAGTTTGGTACTTGGTAGGTAGTTCCCTTGGGATTCGACACTCGTTTACTCAAGCTTTATTACTTGCGAATAGCCTGTCATCAACCACATAAAAGCAGAAGATTTTCCCTATTTTTGCACTCTCTCTCGCTCGATAGAAGTCTCTAAAAGCTCTGTTAGGTTTTTTTTGCAGAGTGTTTTTGCTGTTGTGTAAATCTGTGGTTTAATCCACCCATCTGAGTTGCGTTTCTTAGTGGGTAGAGAATCAGGTTAGAATTCTCTTTAGGATTATTGATTTATGGGTATAGGAGTGAAGCTATTGTGATTCTTGTAAGTAAGGATTAGAAGGGAAGTGTTATTGTGTAATCTATAATCGTTGGTGAGAGTAATAATAGTGCAGTGAGCCTCCATATTCTGGAGCTCAACGTGGACGTGGCTTGTTCAATCTTGAACAAGTGAACCACGGTAAAAGATTGCGTGTTCTTCTTTTTCTTGTTTTTCGTTTGATCTTTATTTGGTTATTTATAATCTTGATCTTGGTTAGGTAGACTTGATTTTACAAAAGTGGTATCAAAGCCAAGTTTAGGGTTTCTCGAATTTTATATTCTATGGTTTTCTTGGTTTGGGAAATTTTCTAAGGTTTCCGAAAAATTTGGAGCTTTTTCAATTAAGTAGTTCCAAGAGTCCTAGGGTGCCAAATACAACAAGAATCTCCAAAAATCTCAGAGAATCGAGTCCATAATCATAATCTTGATTCCTTAGGGTTTACTGTTGAACCCAAATCATGAGTATCACGTGCATGGAAATCTCCCAATATGATGGGAAGATTGATTTCAACACCTAGAAAAAGAAGATGAAGGCACTCTTATCCCACAATAAGGTGGGAATTGCTCTGGAGAAGGATGACACCAAATGGCTTGAAGAAAAGCTAAAAAAGAAGGCAGAGGTAGACGAAGAAGCGTATAATTTCATCATCATGAACCTGCCCGACACCATGCTACGAAAGCTGGATGGCTTGGAATCTCCAATCGATCTCTGGGGTAAACTCGAATCTTTATGTGCTCTTAAGTCTGCTCCTAATTTGGCTTTCTTAAAAGGTGCATTGTTTTCATATAAAATGGACGTAGCTAAATCTTTAGATGAAAACTTGGACGAATTTCTAAAGACGACCCTAACCCTAAAATGTACTGACCAAGAACTAGGAGACCCTAGTCTTGCCATGATTCTGTTAAATTCCCTACCAGAAGAATACCTAGTTGTAAAGAATGCCTTATAGTATAGTGGCACGATACCTAATGTGGATTTGATAGTGTGAGGGTTAAAGTCTAGGGAACTAGAATTGAGAATACAGAAGAAAAATGATAATAATCTATTTGTTAAAGGTAGATTTGATTCTGAGCAGTTTAATAAAGAATCTAGTAAGAACTCTCAGAGTAACTTAGGCACTAAAACCAGAAAGAAAGGTAAGGGAATGGGAAACCTAAGGGAGAATCTAGGAAGTGCTTCTTTTGTAATAAAACAGGACGTCTCAACAAAAATTGTTATGAATGGATTAGGAAGAACAAATAGGCTAGTATTGAAACCAACCTAGCTAGCACTAGCAGTAACATTGAGATCTCTGAAGCACTTACTATTTCCAACACGGATAGAGGTAATGAATGGGTGCTACACTCAGGCTATACTTTTCATATGAGTCCAAACAGAAATTGGTTCCAAAGCCTTAAAACTGGTGAACTAGAAACTGTATTCATGGGAAATTACCATTCCTGTGAGGTGCAAGGCATAGGTGACTTAACCATTAGGTTGAATGATGGTAAGGTGGTCCTGCTTACTAGGGTTAGATACATACTTGAGCTTAAGCATAACCTGATTTCACTTGGAACATTAGATGAATCAGGCTGTTCTTATAAAGCACAAAATGGTTGCCTGGAAATGTACAAAAATGGAAATGTATTGATAAAGGGTGTTGAAAGGAATGGCCTTCATATCTTATGTGGTCAATATTATCCTGGTGTGTTTAATACTACTCTGCTATCCACTAATGTATCTGCTATAGAGAAATGGCTTTTGAGATTGGGCCACATAGGCGAAAATAGCATGAATGCATTGAAACAACAGAGTTATTATGGTAATGACTCTGTTTCTAATTTAAGCTTTTGTGAAACATGTGTTCTTGGGAAACATCACAGGATGAGTTTCCACAAAGGAACTCATCTTGCTGCAAAGTGTTTGGACTATGTGCATGCTAACCTTTGGGATCCTGAAAAGGTCGAGTCAAATGGAGGGAACACATACTTCCTCTCCATTGTAGACGATTACAGTAGGAAGGTATGGCTATACCTTCTCAAGACAAAGGATGAAGCCTTGACTAAGTTCAAAGGTTGGAAAATCTTGGTTGAAACACAATTAGACAGAAAGGCCCTTAGGACTAATAATAGGTTGGAGTTCTGTAACCTAGAGTTTGATACTTACTGTAGCAATCAGGGGATATTAAGGCATAACACTGTCAGGGGAACCTCACAACAGAATGAGATTGTAGAAAGGATGAATAGAACACTTCTAGAAAGGGTTAGATGCCTCTTATTTACTACTGGATTGCCCAAAACTTTCTAGGGAGAAGCCTTAACCATTGTAGCTCACCTAATCAATAGGAGTCCCTCAAGTTCGATAGGCTTTAAATGTCTTGAAGAGAGATGGTCAAGGAGGAGACCAAACTTTAATTACCTAAGGGTGTTTGGGTGTGCAGCTTATGCACACACTAGAGATAGGAAGTTAGAGCCTAAGTCCCTTAAATGTGTTTTTCTAGGATATCAAGAAGGGACCAAAATCTATAGGTTGTGGGAAAAGGATGCCCCAGGGGTTAGGATTATAATTAGTCGAGATGTAGTCTTTAATAAGTTCATGTTTCCTTGCAAGATTTCAAATGACAATGCAGATAAGTCAAGAAGTGATCCTGAAATGCCTGATCAAACTAAGAGATCTCAATTTGAGGTGGAGCCAACAAACTTGACAGAGCACCCTGAACAACCAAAAGCCTCTGAACCTTAAAACCCTACATTGCCTAACAATGAAGGGAACAACCTGAAAACTTTAATGAAGCTGACTGAAAACCTGGCAGAAGACCAGCTAGCAAGAGATACAGTTAGAAGGGAGATAAGGCCCCCAAACAGGTTCAGCTATGCTGACCTAATATACACAGCCTTGGTTGTTGGTGTAGAGACACAAAAGTCAGAACCTGAAACCTATCAAGAAACCATTAGCTCCAAAGACAGAGACAAATGGCTAGAAGCCATGAAAGAGGAAATGAAGTCCTTAAAGCTAAACAGAACCTGGTCCCTGATCCCAAAACCAACTAACCAGAAATTGGTAGACTGTAAATGGCTTTACAAATTAAAGGAAGGCATAACAAGCTCATACCCTCCAAGATTCAAAGCCAGACTTGTGGCTAAGGGCTTCACACAGAGGGCAGGTATTGACTTTACTGAAATCTTCTCATCAGTAGTTAAGTTTAAGACTGTTAGGCTAATGCTTTCAATTGTGGCTCATTATGATTTAGAATTGGAACAATTGGATGTTAAAACAACATTTTTGCATGGTGAATTAGAAGAAAAGATATATATGTGCCAAGCTATTGGGTTTAAGGATAAGAACCTACCTGAACATGTTTGCCTATTGCATAAGTCCCTTTATGGCCTTAAACAATCCCTTCGATAGTGGTACAAGAGATTTGACTCATTCACAGTAGGAGTTTGGTTTACTAGAAGCGAATATGATAACTGTTTCTATTTTGCATGCATAAATAACATGCCTATATACCTACTGCTGTACGTAGATGACATGCTACTAATATGCAATTCTAAGTCACACATAGATGAACTAAAATAAAAACTAAGTGCTGAGTTTGATATGAAAGGCTTAGGGTGTGCAAAAAGGATTTTGGGGATGATAATTGATAGAAACAGAAAATTAAATAGGCTGAGACTTCACTAACTACCATACCTACAAAAACTAACTTTTAGGTTTGGAATGACTGAATCTAAACCTGTTAACATACCCTTAGCAGGTCACTTTACATTGAGTAAATTACGTTGCCCCCAAAGCCCGATCTTTGAAAAGGTGAAAATGGAAAATATCCCCTACTTAAGTGCCATAGGATCTATCATGTACTCCATGATAAGCACAAGACATGATCTTTCATTTGCAATATCATTACTGATTAGGTTCATGTCAAATCCAGGAATAGAACATTAGGTTGCATTAAAATGGCTGCTTAGATATATTACTAGCACAATGCATGTTGGATTAGACTTTTGCAAAAGAAACTCTACACTTGATCTTGTTGGGTATGTAGACTCTGATTTTGCAGGTGATCAAGACTCAAGGAAGTCCACTACTACCTACTGCTTCACCTTAGGTGGAAACTACATTAGTTGGAAATCACAACTACAACTACTGGTTGCATTGTCCATAACAGAAGTTCAGTGCGTGGTAGTGACTGATGCATTCAAGGAGGCAATATGATTGCAAGGGATCTTGAAAGAAGCAAGTTTGATGGATGGACTTGTGACTATGTATTCTGACAGTCAAAGTGCCATTCATCTAAGTAAAACCCTGTATATCATGAGATGACGAAGCACGTGGATGTGAAGTATCATTTTGTCCGAGATCAAATCACAAAAGGGAACCTGAATCTGTTGAAAATACCAATTGAAGAGAACCCAGCTGATATGGGAACAAAAGTAGTAACTCTTGCAAAGTTCAAGCATTGCTTGAACCTATTGCACATCAATTGATCGTGTATGGAGCTGAGAAAGAGTATGTGAGAAGCTTGCTACACAAATTTTCTTGCTGTTTGGAAAAGAATAAGGCTTCAAGGTGGGGATTGTTATTTAGTAAAGCCTTATACGCTGCAATTTTAGTTTTAATATATCCTGCAATACTAGCCATTGATCTCCAAGCAATCCAACGGTTGAAACTCACTTGTTGGTCAACCATACAAAAGCAGAAGATTTTCCCCATTTTTGCACTCTCTCTCTCAATCGAAGTCTCTAAAAGCTTTGTTAGGTTTTTTTGTAGAGTGTTTTTGTTGTTGTGTAAATCTGTGGTTTAAACCACCCATTTGAGTTGCGTTTCTTAGTGGGGAGAGAATTAGGTTAGAATTCTCTTTAGAATTATTGATTTACGGGTATAGGAGTGAAGCTATTGTGATTCTTGTAAGTAAGGATTAGAAGGAAAGTGTGATAGTGTAATCTGTAATCGTTGGTAAGAGTAATATTAATAGTGCAACGAGCCTCTATATTCTGGAGCTCAACGTAGACGTAGCTTGTTCAATCTTGAACAAGTGAACCACGGTAAAAAATTGTATGTTATTCTTTTTCTTGTTTTTTGTTTGATCTTTATTTGGTTGTTTATAATCTTAATCTTGGTTAGGTAGACATGATTTTACAACAAATTGGATTTCATCCATTTGCATGGAGAACTTCCTGCCACTATGGAGAATATGACATCTCTCTACTTTCTTGATTTATTTGGCAGCGGTGTTGAGGGCGGTCTCCTTAGCTCCACTGGTAAGCTTTGCAACTTAATATATTTAGAGTTGGCTGCCAATAACCTAACCAAAAGTTTACCTAGATTCCTTGAAGTAGCTGATAACTGTGGAGCCAACAGTCCTTTGCCTAGTTTCAGGTATTTGAAATTGCAAAATAATGAAATAGTAGGCGAATTGCCATATTGGTTGAGTCAGCTTCGTAGTCTTGTCACACTCGACCTATGAAATAATTTGCTTCACGGTCCCATCCCTGCTTCTTTGGGTACATTGTTACATCTGTCTGAGCTGAGGCTTCAAGGGAATAGATTAAATGGTTTTCTCCCAGATTCTCTAGGGAAGCTCTCCGAGGTGTTATATATAGATGTTTCTTCCAATAATTTGATGGGTATTATTGCCGAAGTGCATTTTTCGAAGCTCAGTAAACTCCTAAGTTTGGATTTGTCTTCCAACTCTTTCATTTTGAATGTCAGTCCCAATTGGGTGCCTCCATTTCAGGTTGAGTTTCTTTCCCAGGGTTCCTGTCGTTTGGGTCCATCATTTCCATATTGGCTTAAATCTCAAAGAGAGCTCAAGTATCTTGATTTCTCAAAAGCTAGTATATTGGGTCCCATACCCAACTAGTTTTGGGACCTTTCTAGCAGCATGCATCATTTCTGTTGATGTAGTGATACCTTGCTGGAAATGCATCAAATATTTCAAGTTTGCAAGTTTGTGTTTGGAAAGTTGCTAAAGGTTACATGCAACAGTGGTTCAACGTACATGGGAGTGTTTTTGTAATAATTTGTTGCTTAGTGACTTAAGGGTATTGAAGTCAAGGTTATTATGTGTAATATGACTGTAATATTAGTGGTTAGATTTGAATTTAAAAGCTGAATATGTCTGCTGTAGTTGGTGTAATTAGTAGAGAGTTGTTGAGTGATTTATATTGAATAACTTCAATGAAAAAAGATGAGAACTTTTGCTGAAGTTTTTGGTGCTCTGTTTTATCTTTCTTTTAATGTTCTCCAGCTAAAACCTACAAATGGTATCAAAGCCCACACAAAAAACCAGAAACTTATCATTTTAAACCATCGATCATACCTCCAAAATACCCTACAGCCTTAAAACGTTAACCTGTATCTGTTCTTCTTCCTTCTTGCGACAGACACAAAAAACAGGGACATGGCAACTCAATCTGCCTTGATGGCTCCACCGGTATTCAATGGGGAACATTACCACATTTGAGCTTTAAAAATGAAAGCCTTTCTTCGTGGATAGGGACTGTGGCAGTACGTAGAAGAAAATAGGCAGCCACCTCCTCTTGGACAAAATCCTACGTTGAACCAAATGAGGCTGAGGAAGAAACAGCAAAAGCACCGAGAGCTCTCTCTCACATACATGAAATTGTGTCTGACCTTGTATTTACAAGGATCATGGCATACGAAAACCCCAAAGAAGCATGGGATAAATTGAGAGAGGAGTACATGGGTAGCACTACAACAAGGAATATGCAGGTGCTTAATCTAAGGAGAGATTTTGAGATGCAAAGGATGCAGGAAACTGAAAAAGTGAAGGATTCTATTGATAGACTGATGAATGTTGTCAACAAAATCAGGCTAATGGGAGTGGAGTTGACAGATCGAAGGGTTATGGAAAAGGTTTTGGTGAGTCTCCCAGAGAGATTTGAGTCCAAAATCTCTTCTTTAGAGGACTCTAAAGACATGACTTAGATCACATTGGCTGAGCTTGTCGATACTCTCCAAGCTTAAGAGCAAAGAAGGCTCTTGAGGCAAGAAGACACTAGTGAGGGTGCATTGGTTGCAAGCTTCAAAGGCAAACCTGCACAAGCACAAACAAGGAAGTATGTTGGGGACAGAAAAGGGAAAGAGAAGAGTAATAACCAGTGGGAAAGGCCTGGTAGAGTGAAAGAATTTCCAGCCTACACTCATTGTAAAAAGAAAGGGCATTAGGAGAAAAGATGCTTGTTCAGACTTGGTATACAATGTAGGAGTTGTAACAATTCGGGCATATTGAGAGGGTTTGTAAGAACAAAGGAAACCAGCCAACACAGTAAGCAAAAGTTGGAGAGGATCAGCAACAATGTCAGGAGGCTGAATAACTTTTTGTGGCCACTTGTTACACTGCACAAACCAGCAATGAAGCTTGGTTAATTGAAAGTGGCTACACCAATCACATGGCTACAGACTTGCGAAATTTTGTTAGCCTGGACAGATCGTATAGCTCCAGAGTCAAGATAGGAAATGGTGAATTCAAAGAGGTCAAAGGCATAGGGGATGTTGCTGTCCAAACTTGGTCAGGTACAAAAATAATCTCTCATGTGTTGTATGTGCCTAGAATTAGTCAAAATCTATTGAGTGTGGGACAAATGTTAGAGAGGGGTTATTCCTTACACTTTGAAAACCAAGCATGTACTATATTAGATCCTAAAGGGGCTAAATTGATGTGTGTAAAGATGCTGGGGAAAAGCTTCCCGGTTGAGTGGAAAAACACCAATGATTTGGCCCTATCAACTAGGCTAGAAGAGTTAGAAACTTGGCACAAAATGCTTGGTCATTATCATTATAATGGCCTCAAAGAGTTAAAGAATGCAAACATGGTTCATGATCGGCCAGAAATTGAGGAGAAAAGTACACTGTGCAGTGCATGCCAAATTGGCAAATTGAGCAGACCTGCATTCCCTTCGAATCAGACTTGGAGAGCAACAATGAACTTCAACTGATTCATTTAGACGTTTGTGGTCCTATGCAGACATAATCCTTGAGTGGAAGCAGGTATTTCATACTCTTCATAGATGATTATACACAGATGACATGGGTGTATTTTTTACAGCAGAAAAGTGAGGTCTCTGCAGTGTTTAGAAAGTTTAAATTGCTGGTAGAAAATGAGGTTGGAACAAAGATCAAATCCTTTAGAAGTGACAATGGAGCTGAATACACTTCAAAGGAATTCAGTTCACTTTGTTTAGAAGCAGGTATTAGACATCAATTCACTACTCCGTACACTCCACAGCAAAATGGAGTAAGTGAGAGAAGAAACAAGACTATCATGGAGATGGCTAGATGTATGTTGGTAGAGAAATAACTTCCTAAGAGATTCTGGGTTGAGGCTATCAATACAGGAGTTTATCTCCTGAATAGGCTGCCAACTAAGGTAGTCAAGGGGCAAACACCAGCTGAGGCATGGACAGGAATTAAACCAGCATTGGGCTATTTGAGAGTGTTTGGAAGTGTGTGCTATGTGATGGTTCCAGTAGTGAAGACAACCAAGCTGGATAATAAGACTGAAGTTGATATTTTCATTGGTTACAGAAACCAATCAAAAGGATTCAGAGTGTATATTCTTGAAACAAAGAGGATTGTGATAACTAGAGATGTGAGAATAGATGAAAATGCTTTGTGGAATTGGGAGAGTAAGAAGATTGTTGTTGACTGTAAAATACAACAACCAACTGAAGATGCACTTGATGAACCTAAAACTGAAGAGGATGGAGAACCATCAGTTCGTGGGACCAGGACCTTGGCTGATGTTTATGCAAGGTGCAATGTGGCTGTGTTGGAACCTAAAACATATGCTGAAGTTGATGGATCAGATGCTTAGAGGAATGCAATGCAGGAGGAGATTTCTATGATTGAGAAAAACAACACTTGGAGGCCAGTTGAAAGACCTGAAAACAGAAAGATAATTCAGGTAAAGTGGATTTACAAGTTAAAGCTTAATCCTGATGGTACAATTCACAAACACAAGGCTAGGCTTGTGGCAAAAGGATTTGCATAGCAGCAAGGGGTGGATTACACTGATACATTTGCTCCGGTAGCTAGACATAATACTATAAGGTTGATCATTGCCATGGCAGCCCAATTTGGTTGGAAAATTTTCCAACTTGATGTCAAATCTGCTTTTCTAAATGGCTGCTTGGATGAGGAGATTTTTGTAGACTAACTCGAGGGTTACCAGGTGAAGGGTGAAGAAGGTAAGGTGTACATGCTGGAGAAGGCATTGTATGGCCTAAAACAGGCACCTAGGGCCTGGTACAACCGTATAAACGATCACCTTAACGGCCTAGGCTATACAAGAAGTCCAAATGAACATACTCTTTATGTTAAAGAAGCTGAGGGTGACTTGATTGTTGTGTCATTATATGTGGATGATCTGCTGATGATAGGGAGCAATCCGGACCAGTTGAGCAAGTTCAAACAATCCATGCAATCTGAATTTGAGATTACAGATTTGGGGGAGATGACATATTTTCTTGGTATGCGGATTTTTCAATCCAAAAGTGGAATCTTTATGTAACAAGAAAAGTATCCAAATGAGATTCTCATAAAATTTGGGATGGAGAATTGCAAACTTGCAGATACACCCTTAGCCTTTAACCTGAAGCTGAGCAAGAATGAGGGTGAGAAAAGAGTGGATGAGAGTATGTTTAGAGGTCTGGTGGGATGCTTGCTATATTTAACAGCCACACACCTAGACCTGATGTTTGCAGCTAGCTACCTCTCTAGATTTATGAGTTGTCCAAATGAATCACATTATAGGGCAGCAAAGAGGGTGTTAAGGTATGTGAAAGGAACTTCAAACCTTGGCATTTGGTTTAAGAGGGCAGAAAAACTGGTTTTGTAGGGACACACAGACAGTGACTGGGGAGGTTCTTTAGATGACATAAAAAGTACCTCAGGGTATATGTTCTACATTAATAAAGATGCCATTGGTTGGTTGTCAAAGAAACAAGACACAGTGGCTCAGTCCACAGTAGAGGCAGAGTACATTTCGCAGCAGCTGTGGAACCAAACTGTTTGGTTCAAAAAAATTTTGTCTGATTTGAAGCAGGATCAAGATAGGCCAACATCAATATTGTGTGACAATCAATCAGCAGTGGCAATGGCAAAGAATCCAGCTCTCCACGACAGGACCAAGCATATTAAGATTAAATTTCATGCAGTGAGGGAGGCTGAAAATGATGGAGAAGTGATCTTGATGCACTGCCGGGGTGTGGACCAAATTGCAGACATTATGACTAAAAGTTTTCCTAAAGCCAAGTTTGAGGAACTTAGACTCAAACTTGGTGTTTCCAGCAAAGGCATCAAGAAGGAGTGTTGGTGTAGTGATACCTTGCTGGAAATGCATCAAATATTTCAAGTCTGTAAGTTTGTGTTTGGAAAGCTGCCGAAGGTTACATGCAGCAGTGGTTCAACGTACATGGAGTGTTTTTGTAATAATTTGTTGCTCAGTGACTTAAGGGTATTTAAGTCAAGGTTATTATGTGTAATATGACTGTAATATTAGTGGTTAGATTTGAATTTAAAAGCTGAATATGGTTGTTGTAGTTGGTGTAATTAACTGAGAGTTGTTAAGTGATTTATATTGAATATCTTCAATGAAAAAAGATGAGAACTTTTGCTGAAGTTTTTGGTGCTCTGTTTTATCTTTCTCTTAATGTTCTCTGGCTAAAACCTACAATTTCAACCTCTCTTTCAATCAGTTACAAGGTTAACTACCAAATCCGCTAAATGTAAGCACTAATGCTCAGATTCATTTGAGCTCCAACATCTTGAAAGGATCTATTCCTCTGCCGAGTTTCGATCTTGATGTACTTGCCCTTTCAAACAATGAATTTTCTGGTCCTATTCCGGAGACTATTGGTGAATCCTTGTGGTCTTCGAGTTTTCTTTCACTTTCAGGCAACCAACCATCTGGTTCAATTCCCGAGTCTGTTGGACTGATGTCATCAATTGATGTGATTGATCTTTCAAGGAATTATTTAACTGGGAGAATACCTTCAAGCATAGTGGACAATTTTTTTCTACAGGTTTTAGACTTACAAAACAATAATCATCAGGGAAATTCCAAGTTCTTTGGGCTACTTGTATAATCCCCTTCCACCGCACCTAAGCAACAATAAGATCGCAGGAGAAATTCCATAATCTTTCCGTGTTTTGCACGTTGGAAACTTTGGATCTTGGAAACAGCTGTTTGAAGGGTAAACTTCCTCCATGGTTTGGCGATGGGTTTGCACATCTTAGGATATGCGCTTGAGGTCAAACGGGGCCCCCTTTTTCGGAGAACTTACCTTCTCTTTCAAAATTGAGTTCACTTGTGTCTTGGACTCGCGGAAAATGACTTTAATGGTAGTATTCCTACTACATTTGGGGAGTTTTTCACCATGACTCTAGTGCAAAAGAAAAACATGTATATGTTTTATGGGAGCAGCATTGAGCACTATTATGAAGAAAGCTATGTTGTAAATTTAAAAAACCGGTCTCAAAAGTTCACAAAGACTCTTTCTCTTATGACAAGTATAGAACTTTCCCGAAACAACTTCTCTGGAGAACTTCCTGAAGAAATTTCAAAGTTGGTGGGTTTGGTAGTTTTAAACTGTCCAAGAAACCATATCGGTGGCCAAATTCCTCCAAGCATCTCGCAATGCAGACTTGTTATCCCTTGATCGTCGATAATGGTTTTTCAGGTCTAATTCCTGCAGGCATATCTTCTTTAGATTTGTTGGGTTATTTGAACTTATAAAATGATAAGTTATCTGGCAGGATCCCTTATGTTGAAGTGAAGACTGAAATAAGGCCTCTCTACACTTTAATGAAACGCAGCGTTTAGCATTTGGCTGAAACAAATCTTGATCATTGATTTCTTCCAAATCTGATGGCTGAGAATCATAGATGAGTCAACAATATAAAAGGAGAGAGATGCACAATCCAACGAAGGAATTGGTCCTTGCTTTTGTTTTCTTCTATTTTACAGCCCTTTCTCTTTTACGCGTTTTTTCTTCTCTGTTTTGAAAGCGTTTGGTTCACTTTAGAAACTCTTGTAACTTGGGTTGATTGGGTGGTTTAGTAATCAATCAAGAGGGCTGATTTGCTCTTGTTCTTGGGGGATTCCAGGTGAGTGTCTCTAGGAGAAGTTACTGTGTGGGTTTCTTATAACAAAGAGAGATTGATAGGCTTGTAATCGTTTGGTTGGATCTTTACAAATAATTAGTGCAGTGAGCTCTCCTATTTCCAGAGCTCAACGTGGACGTAGCTTATCCAATTTGGATAAGTGAACCACGGTATATCTTGTGTTCTTTGTTGATGTGATTTGTGTGAATCTTTGTGATTGTCTGATTTGGTGGTTAGTTTGTGTTTACTGGTTGATTATAACAATGGTATCAGAGCCAATAGGCGTGAGGATCATTCAATTTGGTGAATCTTGGAACAATCTAAGGTTCTTGGAAATTTCTAGGGTTTGTCAAAATTTGGGGGTTTTTCAAATTGAGTCATTCCGTTAATCTAGAGTCCTAATAGTATAGATTCAAGTGTTAAATTGTCAATTTGAAAGGTTCTTGGAAGAATTAGGGTTCTTCACTCATCAATTTGGGGAATTCGAATCTGCCCCTATTTTGGATCTAAATTTGGGGTTTCTTGAATCTAAACACAAACACCTACAATATGTCAACTACACGACTTGAAATCACTCAATACGATGGGAAGATTGACTTCGACAGTTGGAAGAAAAAAATGAAGGCTCTACTCTCCCACAACAAAGTGGGGATTGCTCTGGAGAAGGACGAATCCAAGTGGCCAGAGGAGAAATTAAAGAAGAAGGATGAGATCAATGAGGAAGCGTACAACCTCATAGCGATGAATCTGTCAGACAATGTCTTGTGAAAGGTAGATGGGCTAGAAACTCCTCTAGCCCTATGGGGTAAACTCGAAACCTTTTATTCTTTACAGTCAGCACCTAATCTTGCGTTTTTAAAGGGTGCTTTATTTTCGTACAGAATGGATAGTTCTAAATCAATTGAGGATAACCTAGATGAATTCTTGAAAATGACTTTAATTCTTAAAGGAATTGATCAAGAACTAGGGGACACCAGCTTAGCAATGATTTTACTAAATTCATTAACCGAAGATTATATTGTTGTAAAGAATGCTTTGCAGTAGAACTGTACCTAGTTTAGATTTGATAGTTGCTGGACTCAAAGCTAGGGAACTAGAGCTTAAGGTTCGTAAAAGATCCTGGGAGTAACTGCTTTGTAAAAAGTAGGTGAATCTAGTCAAACAGGAAAGACAAATCAGTATCAATAGGGGTCTAAAAACAAGAAAAAATGGAAGGGTAACAATAAAACTAAATCTGACACTAGGAAGTGTTTCTTTTGCAAGTCATATAAAAAAGAACTATTTTGATTGGTTAAAGAAACAAAAATAGGGTAACACTGAAAGCAACCTAGTATCTAGTAAGAACCAATTGGATGAGCCTGAGGTCTTGACAGTGTCAACATCTGACATTGCTAAGGAATGGGTCCTGGACTCAGGTTGCTCCTTCCATATGAGCCCAAACAAGAACTGGTTTCAGGACCTAGAATTACATGAAAATGAGATTGTCTATATGGGAAACAACCAGCCTTGTAGTGTTAAGGGAATAGGCAGTATAACCCTTAGATTAACTGATGGAAAAACGGTAAAACTAACCAAGGTGAGGTATATCCCTGATTTAAAAAGAAATCTCATATCTTTAGGGACCCTTGATGAGGTTGGATGTTCTTATAAGGCAAATAATGGATGCTTGTATGTGTATAAAAATCAGAACCTAGTTCTTCAAGGGGAAAAGAGGAATGGTCTCTATATATTGTGTGGTGCTTTTGACTCTGAATGTTTTAATGCTACTATGCTTCCTAGTAAACTGTCTACCACTGAAAAATGGCATCTTAGGTTAGGGCATATGAGTCAGAAGGGTATGAGTATCCTAAGTAATCAGGGGATGTTTGGTAGGGACACTATCTCTAACCTGAAATTCTGGGTAAACTGTGTGTTAGGAAAGCAACACAGAATGAGTTTCTCAAAAGGGACTCACTTAGCCACAAACTGCCTAGAATACCTTCATTCTGACCTTTGGGGACCTGAAAGAACTAAATCTCATGGTGAAAATAGTTACTTCTTATCGATAGTTGATGATTACAGCAGAAAAGTTTGGACATTCCCTTTGAAAACCAAAGACCACGCTTTGAACAGGTTTAGGGAGTGGAAATTACTAGTGGAAAACAAACTGGTAAGAGTGTAAAGGCCTTAAGAACTGATAATGGGCTAGAGTTTTGCAACACTGAGTTTGACTGTTTCTGTAGAGAGCATGTCATTTTAAGGCATAGAATCAGAGCTAGGACCCCTCAACAAAATGGGGTGGCAGAAAGGATGAATAGAACCTTACTAGAAAAGGTTAGGTGCCTCTTATTTACCTCAGGACTACCAAACTCATTTTGGGGAGAAGCATTAGCTACTACAGTCTACCTTGTAAACAGAAGCCCATCCACCGTCATTAATGGGAAATGCCCTGACGAGATATGGACTGGGAGGAAACTAGATTTGAACCACCTAAGAATATTTGGGTGTGCTGCTTATGCACACACTGTGGGGGGAAAACTTGAGCCTAGGTCCACCAAATGCATATTCCTAGGTTACCAAGAAAGCACAAAAGGGTACAGATTATGGGATAGGGAAACACCTGGGGTAAAAATCATAGTGAGCCGAGATGTAGTGTTCAATGAGAGTAAATTCCCTTGTAAAGACACTGTCACTGATCAAGAAACTGTTAGGAATACTGATTCTTACCCTAACCCCACAGGAAGTACAAAAATTGAGGTGGAGCAACTTGCATATCAGCCTAACCCTCCCAACCCGACCCGGGTGTAACCCCAACCCCTGGGTGCAAACCTGAAAGCGAGCAGGTTAGAACATGGACAACCAGAAGAAGAAACTGGTGAAGAAATTCTTGAACATCAACAAAGTGATCTAAATCATTACCAACTTGCAAGGGACAGAACCAGAAGAGAGGTAAGGCCACCTGCTAGATATTCCTATGCTGACCTAATATTTACTTCTTTGCTTGCAAGTCCAGAAGTCCAAAGAACAGAACCTGAAACATATGAGGAGGCCATGATGTCCAAAGAGAAAGACAAATGGAAAGCAGCAATGAGGGAAGAGATGCACTCATTAGAGGTAAACAAAACCTGGTCTTTGGTACCTAAACCCAAAGACCAGAAACTTATTCAATGTAAATGGCTGTATAAATTAAAGGATGGTATGTCTGTTTCTGATCCCCCTAGGTATAAAGCGAGGCTTGTTGCCAAAGGCTATACACAAAGAGAAGGAATAGACTTCAGTGAAGTCTTTTCCCCAGTAGTGAAATACAAAACCATCAGGGTTATGCTCTCCATTGCTGCTCACCAAAACTTAGAATTGGAGCGCCTTCCTACATGATTTTTATGTGTCAGCCTGTAGGTTTTATTGATTATAAAATGCCAAATCATGTATGCCTGTTGCACAAGTCACTATATGGCCTCAAACAGGCCCCTAAGCAGTGGTACAAAAGATTTGATACTTTCATAGTGGGCTTGGGTTTCAAAAGAAGTAGATATGATAGTTGCTTCTATTTTGATTTAGATGAGGATCTACCTTTGTATCTACTGTTGTATGTTGATGACATGTTACTTATTAGTAGATCTAAGTAAAAAATACAAGACTTGAAGAAGAAACTAAGCTCAGAATTTGCTATGAAAGACCTGGGTAATGCCAAGAAAATGTTAGGTATGGTTATATCTAGAGATAGGAGAAATAACTGCTTAAAACTTGAACAGAAATCATACCTGAAAAAATTGATAAATAGGTTTGAAATGACTGACTGTAAAATTGTCTCCATGCCTTTAGCAAACCATTTTATGCTAAGTAAAAGTCAATGTCCTAAAACTGAAGCTGAGATGATAAAGATGAATGATGTCCCATATGCAAGTGTAATAGACTCTATAATGTATGCAATGATAAGCACTAGACCTGATCTTTCTTTTGCTATATCAATGCTTAGTAGATTTATGTCCAACCCTGGCAGTGAACATTGGACTGCCTTGAAATGGGTTCTTAGGTACCTTAACAATTTATTAAGTGTTGGTTTAAAGTACTCCAAAAGAACTACTATGCTTGATCTTGTTGGGTTCGTAGATTTTGATTTTGCAGGTGATAAGGACACTAGAAAATCCACTACAGCCTATTACTTTACACTTGGAGGAAACTGTAGAAGCTAGAAATCTCAGTTGCAGTCCATTGTAGCATTGTCATCAACTGACGCAGAGTACATAGCCATAGCAGATGTGTTTAAAGAGGCCGTGTGGTTGCAGGGAATGTTGTCAGAAGCAAATCTATCTGATGGGAAGGTCATAATCTACTCTGACAGCCAGAGCGCGATTCATCTCAGTAAAAACCTAGTATATCACGAAAGAACCAAACATGTAGATGTCAGATTCTATTTTGTGAGAGATCTAGTTGCCCAAGGAGTAGTTGAGTTAAAGAAGGTTGCCACTGAAGAAAATCCAGCAGATATGGAGACAAAAGTCATTACACCAGCAAAGTTCAATCATTGCTTGAAGTTGCTGTCAGTGGAGTAATCACAAGTGACCTGGAGCTATGAGGGATATAGTTTAGAGTGAGCTGCACTACCTGAGTTTCAAGTCTTCAAGGTGGAGATTGTTGAAGTGAAGACTGAAATAAGGCCTCTCTACACTTTAATGAAACGCAGTGTTTGGCATTTGGCTGAAACAAATCTTGATCATTGATTTCTTCCAAATCTGATGGCTGAGAATCATAGATGAGTCAACAATATAAAAGGAGAGAGATGCACACTCAACGAAGGAATTGGCTGCTGTTTTCTTCTATTTTACAGTTTACTCTTTTACGCGTTTTTCTTCTCTGTTTTGAGCTGTTTGGTTCACTTTAGAAACTCTTGTAACTTGGGTTGATTGGGTGGTTTAGTAATCAATCAAGAGGGCTGATTTGCTCTTGTTCTTGGGGATTCCAGGTGAGTGTCTCTAGGAGAAGTTACGGTGTGGGTTTCTTGTAACAAAGAGAGATTGATAGGCTTGTAATCGTTTGGTTGGATCTTTACAAATAATTAGTGCAGCGAGCTCTCCTATTTCCGGAGCTCAACGTGGACGTAGCTTATCCAATTTGGATAAGTGAACCACGGTATATCTTGTGTTCTTTGTTGATGTGATTTGTGTGAATCTTTGTGATTGTTTGATTTGGTGGTTAGTTTGTGTTTACTGGTTGATTATAACACCTTACTTAGGGCATTTGACGACTTTTGATGCATCTAGTTTTGGCGGAAGCTCAGGCCTCTGTGGAGCTCCACTTATAGTAAATTGTCAAGTTGATGATTCTGATAAAGATAAGAAGGTTGATATTGACAGCAGCAATAGCTCTACTGATACATGGATTCTTTACTTGAGCATTGTTTTGGGATTTGTTGCAGGAATCTCTGTTCCTTACACAGTTATCTCAATCAGAAGGTCCTGGTGGGATGCCTACATGGGTTATGTTGATAAAACTGCTGGCAGATTATCATATTTAGGACACAAAGTGGCTAGACGTTGCAGGAACAATTTGAAGCATAATTAATCCTTAATTTTGTCTTTAATTTTCCATACTATGTATATGCTATCCAAATTGTGCCTTTTGTTACTTTTATGATCTACTTGCATTACTCGTTACATTCTTCTTTGAGATAGTAAAGTGTTTGTATGATAAGAATTTTATTGTTAATTCAGGCTTAAACAGATGCTTTGTTGGAAATTGGAAGCCAAACAAATCAAGTCTCAGGCTTCCAATTTCATAAAGATGAACACATGCATGAGATAAGATAATTTTCACTCATAAAAAACTCATACATGTGTCATAATACAACTTCACATTCAATCCCTTTTTATTGATTCATAAAGAGATAAGATTACATTAAATAACTGCAAAGCAACCGCTATAAAAACGGCTGATTTAAATATGTAACTTCTTCTCTTCAGAAAAGTAGGTATTAATTGATCTGATTTTTGATCAAGAACCGGAAGCTTCGATGCTCTGTTGGGGAAAAATGAACTCTGATTTTTATTGAATAAACTGTTTCTTTACATACAACACAGTAACACTAGTTAGTCTACTGAGCTGGAGTCAACTAACTAACTAAGGTCACAATGTAACTGGTTGTCACTTTCTATACTATTTAATGCCGGCCAGATTAGTTTGTCACTGACTTCCGTCTGCAGAAAAAATTTATTAGTACATTATTTTTGGCATTACTCTTTTCTTCTTTTCTTGATAAGAGGGTTATTTTGTAACTGGTTGTCACTTTCTATGCTATCTAATGCCGGCCAGACCAATATAATTGTGATGAATACACCAATTATTCTTTGTGTCATCCTTTGACTCAGACAACTAAATGACTTGCAAGAACTGCGAGAAATACATATGTTATGGTGTATGGCCTATAATTGTTCAGAACTTGAGAGGGCAACTGAGGGAAACATCTTCAGTTATACGAATAATGCTGTCAATCATCTTTTTACTAAGAATAATACTACACTTACAAAGTCCTCATACAAGAATGTGTATACAAAGTTATGTGTCATATTATGATTAGGAAAGTGAATTTGTAAAGTCAACTTTTTAACTAAAGTCAAATTCATTGTAGTATTACTCTTTTACTAATAGTGATCCTACTTCCCGAAGGGAATGCCTATTGCTTAGAGTCTGATAGAATAGCTCTAGTCGACTTCAAAAGTGGCCTTGATGATCCCAAGGACCGGCTTGCGTCATGGAAAGGAGAAAGTTGTTGTCAGTGGAGTGGAATAACTTGTAACAACAAAACTGGAGCTGTTATTGCAATTGATCTACCTAACCCGGATCCATCATCTTCTGAGTGGCGTTTGGGTGGGAAGATCAGACCATCCTTGACAAAGCTCAAGTACTTGAGACGTTTAGACTTGAGTTTTAAATATTTCAATGGCACCTCAATTCCAAAGTTCATAGGATCTGCAAAGAATTTGCGATATCTAAATTTATCAGAAGCTGGCTTTAGCGGTGCAATTCCTTTGAATCTCGGAAACCTCTCTAGCCTGCAGTATCTTGATCTCTCCTCTGACAATTCAGTTTCTGCTGGCAGTCTTGATTGGCTGAGCGGTCTTGAGTCACTAAAATATTTAAAAATGGAAGGGACTGACCTATCAAAGGTAGGATCAGATTGGATTGTACCCTTAAACAAGCTTCCATCTTTATCTGAGTTGCATCTGTCTTCTTGTAGCCTTCGCAGTTTCAAGTCATCTCTTAATGTTGTTAATTTTACCTCCTTGGCTGTCTTAGACCTAAGTCTTAATAACTTCCACTCAGAAATACCTAATTGGCTTTCAAACATCAGCAGCCTCGAGTCCTTTAATTTATATTTAAGCGATTTGTTTATGGGATGATACTTCCGGGTGTTGGTTTTTAGAGCTGGAGTATACTAAGAAAAGAGGACCAAAAACTGACGTGAGAGAGAGCTGTAGAGAGAGAAAATCTGAACTGAAATTTGCTCTGTTTTACATTCAAAAAACAGGGGTGGATTTATACAAAGCACACGCCACTGTTCCACCTAAAGCTGCAAATTTAAAATTTAAACTAAACACACCAACTAATGCACGTACAAACATATCAAAATACATCATTTTATCAACCTAATTCACCTAAACACATCACTGAAATATTTCTTAAACAGTGACCAAAAACAACTTCTGCATGCACAGCAGCATTTCAAACCGTGGCGCCAAAATCTTGCAACTCCCACCATGTGTTGACTTCATCATTTCCAGCATGGTATCACCATTCAACACTCCTCCTTGATATCATTGCTGGAAACACCAAGTTTGAGCTTTAAATCTTCAAACTTGGCTTTGGACAAAGCTTGGGTCATTATATCAGCAATTTGTTCTTCTCTATTAAAGAGAACTCCTCCTTCATTGCAGCTTCTCCACGCATCAGATTTGACTGCCTCATTGTAGCTGGTTGGTTCTAACTCAACCACATTGCACCTCTCATAAATTTCAGATATTGGCTTTGTACCTCAGACTGGAACTTCATCAACTTATCTGACTTCACTTCTTCAATCTGACTTTTGGGCATTCTATCTTGCTGGAAGCTTGGCTTGACTTTAACCTGGATTTTTTTACAGTTCCAAACAACACATTCGTCCACCTTAACATCTCTACTAACTATGTTAGCTGAATGGTTTTGAAAAACAACCTTTCCCCACTCTACCGGGAAGTTTTTTCTTTGCATCTTAACTCTCATTAACTCATTCCCATCACATTCCATAATGACACATGCTGAGTTTTTAAAATGAAGAGAGTAATTCCTCTCAAGCATTTGTCCTACACTAAGTAGGCTTTGACTGATTTTAGGAACAAATAAAACATCAGATATAATCTTGGTACCTGACTTGGTTTGGACAGAAACATTTCCCTTGCCTTTGACCTCCAGCAGCTCTCCATTTCCCACTTTAACTTTAGACTTGTAGCTTTGATCTAAGCTCACGAAATTGGACATGTTTGGTGACATATGGTTGGTGCAACCACTGTCAATTAACCACACCTCTTGATCAAAATCAGCCACACATCCTGAAGCCATAAACAACTGCTCAAGTTCTTGAGTCTGCTGTTGATTCTCCACTGCCTGGGATTGATGCTCCTGCTGCCCTCCTTTGTTCTTGCACACCCTTTCTACATGTCCAAACTGCTTACAAGACCTACATTGTATGCCAGGCCTGAACCAACATCTATTTTCAGAGTGGTTCTTTTTCTTGCAGTGAGGACAAGGAGGAAAGGTTCTCAGTCCCGCATTTTTTTCTCCTTCGTTGTTAACTTCCTCCTTTCCCTTCTCTCCAGCATACCTTCTTATTTTGGCTTGCTATCATGGCTCCTTCACTTGTGTCTTCCCCGCCTCAAGAACCTCCTCGCTCTTGTGCTTGAAGAGCATGCACAAGTTCGCTAAGCCGATCGGGACAGTCTTTGGAGTCTTAAGTGAAGAGATTTTTGCCTCAAATCTCTCGTAAACTGACCAAAACCTTCTCTACTATCCTCTTGTCACTCAACTCTTCACCAAGTAGCTTAATCTTGTTCACCACATTCATCAGCCTATCCACATACTCCTTCACAGACTCAGCCTCTTGCATCTTAAGCATCTCAAATTCTCTTCTCAGGTTTAGAATTTGCATGTTGCGTGTCATATTGCTGCCCCCAAACTCCTCCTTAAGCTTATCCCAAGCCTCTTTAGGAGTTTCACACGCCATAATCCTGGTGAAGACTTGGTCTGTCACTGCTAAGTGTATGTAAGATAGGGCCCTTGGTGCTTTAGACATCTCCTCTTCATGAATCCTGATTTGGTTCAGTGTGGGGTTTGCTCCCAACTGAGGAACTTGCTTCTCCTCCTCCACGTATTGCCACAACCCATGGCCTCTTAAATAAGTCTTCATCTTGACAGCCCATACATGGAACTGATCTCCATTGAAGATGGGTGGAGAAAGTGAAGTTGGAGTTGCTGCCATGAAGATGATTACGTATGGTGTTGAGTTTTGTTAAGAGGTTTTTGTTTTTCCAGGTCCTGAAAGATCACAACAGCTCTGATACCAATTGTTGGTTTTTAGAGCTGGAGTATACTAAGGAAAAGAGGACCAAAAACTGACGTGAGAGAGAGCTGTAGAGAGAGAAAATCTGAACTGAAATTTGCTCTGTTTTACATTCAAAAAACAGGGGTAGGATTTATACAAAGCACACGCCACTGTTCCACCTAAAGCTGCAAATTTAAAATTTAAACTAAACACACCAACTAATGCACGTACAAACATATCAAAATACATCATTTTATCAACCTAATTCACCTAAACACATCACTGAAATATTTCTTAAACAGTGACCAAAAAACAACTTCGCATGCACAAAGAGATTTCAAACCGTGGCGCCAAAATCTTGCAACTCCCACCATGTGTTGACTTCATCATTTCCAGCATGGTATCACCATTCAACACCGGGGCTACAAAACTTGAGGTCTGTGGACCTTGGTAGGAATGAGAATCTTACAGGTAATTGTTCTCAGCTATTTGCGGGAAGCTGGAGAATGGCAGAATATATCAATTTGGAATTTGTCCGGTTGCATGGAGAACTTCCTGCCACTATTGGGAATATGACATCTCTCCGCTTTCTTCATTTGTTCGGCAGCGGTGTTGAGGGCGGTCTCCCTAGCTCCACTGGTAAGCTTTGCAACTTGATATATTTAGATTTGACCGCCAATAACCTAACCAAAAGTTTACCTACATTCCTCGAAGTAACTGATAACTGTAGAGCCAACAGTCCTTTGCCTAGTTTGAGGTATTTGATATTGGCAGGCAATAAAATAGTAGGCGAATTGCCAAATTGGTTGAGTCAGCTTCGTAGTCTTGTCACACTCGACCTAGGAAATAACTAGCTTCAAGGTCCCATCCCTGTTTCTTTGGGTAAACTGTTACATCTGTCTGAACTGATTCTTGAAGGGAATAGACTAAATGGTTCTCTCCCAGATTCTTTAAGGCAGCTCTCCGAGTTGTCACATATAGATGTTTCTTCCAATAATTTGACGGGTATTATTACCGAAGTGCATTTTTCGAAGCTCAGTAAACTCCGACTTTTGGATTTGTCTTTCAACTCTTTCATTTTGAATGTCAGTTCCGATTGGGTGCCTCCATTCCAGGTTGAGTTTCTTTTCCTGCGTTCCTGTCGTTTGGGTCCATCATTTCCATATTGGCTTAAATCTCAAAGAGCGGTCGAGTATCTTGATTTCTCAAACGCTAGTATTTTGGGTCCCATACCCAACTGGTTTTGGGACCTTTCTGGCAGTATGTATCATTTCAACCTCTCTTTCAATCAGTTACAAGGTCAACTACCAAATCCGCTAAATGTAAGGGCTTATGCTTGGATTGATTTGAGCTCTAACATCTTCGAAGGATCTATTCCTCTGCCGAGTTTCCCTCTTTATCAACTAGCTCTTTCAAACAATGAATTTTCTGGTCCTATTCCGGAGACTATCGGTGAATACTTGTCGTATTCGAGTTTTCTTTCACTTTCAGGCAACCAACTATCTGGTTCAATTCCTGAGTCTGTTGGACTGATGTTCTCAATTGGTGTGATTGACCTTTCAAGGAACTACTTAACTGGGAGAATTCCTTCAAGCATAGCGAACAGTTCTACACTACAGGTTTTAGACTTACAAAACAATAATCTGTCAGAGGAAATTCCAAGTTCTTTGGGCGACTTGTATAATCTTCGGTCACTTCACCTAAGCAACAACAAGATCTCAGGAGAAATTCCATTATCTTTCATGAGTTTGCTGTCTTTGGAAACTTTGGATCTTGGAAACAACAGTTTGACGGGTAAAATTCCCCCGTGGTTTGGAGATAGGTTTCCATATCTTAGGATACTGAGCTTGCGGTCAAACAGATTTTCTGGAGAACTTCCCTCCTCTCTTTCAAAATTGAGTTCACTTCAGGTCTTGGACCTGGCGGAAAATGACTTTAATGGTAGTGTTCCACCTACGTTTGGGGAACTTCAATCCATGACTCAAGTGCAAAAGCGTAACAGTTATCTATTTTATGGGATGAGCGTTGGGCACTACTATGAAGAAAGATATGTTGTAAATTTAAAAAACCAGTCTCAAACGTACACAAGGACTCTTTCTCTTATGACAATTATAGACCTTTCTGGAAACAACTTCTCTGGAGAACTTCCTGAAGAAATTTCAAAGTTGGTGGGTTTGATAGTTTTAAACCTGTCAAGAAACCATCTCAGTGGCCAAATTCCTCCAGGCATCTCACAATTGCAGCAATTGTCATCCCTTGATCTGTCTGATAATTGTTTTTTCAGGTCCAATTCCGGCAGGCACGTCTTCTTTAGATTTCTTGGGTTATTTGAACTTATCAAATAATAAGTTATCTGGCAGGATCCCTTACTCAGAGCATTTGACGACTTTCGAAGCATCTAGTTTTGGTGGAAACTCAGGTCTCTGTGGAGGTCCACTTACAGTAAAGTGTGAAGCTGATGATTCTGATAAAGATAAGAAGATTGATATTGACAGCAGCAATAGCTCTACTGATACATGGATTCTTTACTTGAGCATTGTTTTGGGATTTGTTGCAGGAATCTCTGTTCCTTACACAGTTATCGCAATCAGAAGGTCCTGGTGGGATGCCTACATGGGTTATGTTGATAAAACTGCTGAAAGATTATCATATTTAGGACACATAGTGGCTAGACGTTGCAGGAACAATTTGAAGCATAATTAATCGTTATTTTTGTCTTTGATTTGCCATTCTATGTACTTGCTATGCCAATTGTGCCTTTATTTACTTTTATGATCTACTTGCATTACTCTTTATATTCTGCTTTGAATATAAATTACCCACCATATTGATTGCTTTCAACTGATTTCATAGCAGAAGCACAAGGACACAGCTCATAAATTTTGAGTTCTCTCATGGACGATTGATGAACTCCATACCTATCACAAAAAATATGTAATCACTTTGTTGAAACTGGTGGTATAATCAATTTGCATTTATTCTTTTTCCTGATGGGTAATTTTACTTCAAAAACCAAATGCAGACATGTAATTTCTTGGTGCACCTTATGAAACCAATCTGACTACAAAAAATTTGTAATCTGGCATGTGATTTCTACACAGAAATTCGTGTTTCTTTTTTTGTCTTGTCTATTGAAACTTATCCTTTTAACTTTTTGTGAAGAAAAAGAACTCTTGTGTTGCAAAAATGGAGACAGCACAATGTACATTATGGTTTAGGGCCTATTGCAATTCATTACTTTAGTGCATGTGATGGAAACATCTTCAGTTATACGAATAATGCTACCAATTATCTTGTTAATAATAGTGCAATTTGTTTGTAATTAGGCATTCATTCACATTGCTTAGCAATGACAGCTCCAGTTTGATTAAACAAGTTATTCCCTTATATCCTTCCTTGCCATAACAAGAGCCTGTCTTTAGGACCATCAAGGCCACTTTTGAAGTCGAGCAGTGTTTCTCTATCCTATTCTAAGCAATAGTCATGCCTATTATGAGCAAAGTATTAAATAAAGAATAATACTACACTAACAACATTCTCTTACAATCCTGACATGACAGATCGTAATTGGTTAGTTCATAATTGATCCCACATGGGTCTTGAATAGGTTGCATTAATTAATTGCAAGTTGACCAATTGTGAGCTCCCACGTCAGGGTTGTGAGAGAAAATTTATGAAAGAGGATTGTTGATGTTGTATTACTCGTAAGTAAAAGATATAATTGACAATATTATTGGACAACTGAAGATGTTTCCATGAGTTGAACTCTGTCTATTGATAATGAGGCACTGGTGTCAAGTTATGACACATTAGCAAAATCATTCAAACCAATTTTAATTTCTTGGTTGTTGGATTAAGCTTGTTATCAAAGCCCAAATATGACCCAAAAAGTGAATTGGCCCAAGCTCTTTAAATGAGTGGTGGGGATTTAGCTAAACGGCTAAATGGTAGCCAAGCAAATGAATGATTATGATTTGGTCAAGTGGTGTTCTTTAAATGGGTGGTACAAATTTAATCAAGTGACTAAATGGTAACAAAACAAATAAGTGGTCATGGTTTGGCTAGATAATTCTCTTTTAAGTAAGTGGTGGAGATTTAGCCAAGTGGCTAAATTGTAGCCAAACAAATGAGTGGTTATGATTTGACCAAGTAAAATATGTGGTTATAGTTTGCTTTTGAAGACTAAATATAAAGAGCATTAGTTGTGGTTTTAATTATCCAAAAAAAAAAAAAACTTGAGAACTCATATTCACTTGTTTCTTCTTCTTTCCTCATCTTTCCTAGTATTCTCTTTCTTTATGCCAAGAGAGTTTGTATTCTTTTATTTTAACAGAGAATTGTCATTTGTTGAAGGTGTTGTAATCCATATATTGTAAGAGTGAAATCCTATACTCTTGCCTGTGAAATTTAAAACCATGAGCAATGCCCTTAGCCTTCAAGAGCGAATCATAACTACACATTTCACTTGATTATAAAATGACCACTTGTCTAAATTATGACAAATCATTTGTTTGACTATCATTTAACCATTTGGCTAAATCATCATTACTCATTTAAAGAGCACTACTTGACCAAACTATGACCACTCATTTGCTTGGTTACCATTTAACAATTTGGCTAAATCTCTATTACCCATTCAAAGAGCTTGGGCCAACTCACTTCTTCTAAGATCTTACTCGGGCTTTGATAATGAGTCTAATCTAGCAATGATCAAAGCCTAAGTATAACCTTAGAAGTGAGTTGGCCCAAACTCTTTAATTAAGTGGCAAAGATTTAGCTAAATGACTAAATAGTAGTCAAACAAATGAGTGGTTTTGGTTTAACAAAATTGGTTTTTTTTTTTTTTAAATGAGTGGTGGAGATTTAGCCAAGTGACTAAACGATAGCGAAGCAAATGGTGGTCACGGTTTGGTCAAGTGGTCACTTTATGGTCAAGTAAAATGTGTGGCTATGGTTTGCTGTTGAAGGCTATAAAGAGGGAGCATTAGTTATGATTTTAATTTGCATAGGTAAGCTAAGTAGGATTTCAATATTCTTTTTCCTCATGGGTAATTTTACTTCAAAAACCAAATGCAGACATGTAATTTCTTGTTGATGAAACCAATCTGACTGCAAAAAAATCTGTAATCTGGCATGTGATTTCTACACAGAAATTCGTGTTTCTTTTTTGTTGTCTTGTCCATTGAAACTTATGCTTTTAACTTTTTTGAAGAAAAAGAACTCTTGTGTTGCAACAATGGAAACATCTTCAGTTATACGAATAATGCTACCAATTATCTTGTTAGTAATAGTACAATTTGCTTGTAATGGGCATTCACATTGCTTAGCAATGACAGCTCCAGTTTGGTTGTCACTCCCTTTTATCCTTGCCATAACAAGAGCCTGTCTTTAGGACAATCAAGGCCACTTTTGTAGTCGAGCAGTGTTTCTCTGTCTTATTCTAGGCAATATCATGCCTATTATGAGCAAAGTTTTAAGTAAAATATATAATTGGTAGTATTGCTGGACAACTGAAGATGTTTCCATGAGTTGAACTCTGTCTGTTGATAATGAGGCAGTGGTGTCAAGTTACGACACATCAGCAAAATCAATCAAACCATTTTAATTTCTTGGTTGTTGGATTAAGCTTATTATCAAAGCCCAAATATGACTCAAGAAGTGAATTGGCCCAAACTAAGTGGTGGAGATTGCTCTTTAAATGAATGGTGGAGATTTAGCTAGATGGTTAAATGGTAGCTAAACAAATGAGTGATTATGGTTTGGTCAAGTGGTGTTCTTTAACTGGGTGGTATAGATTTAATCAAGTGGCTAAATGATAGCCAAACAAATAAATGGTCATGGTTTGGCTAGATAGTTCTCTTTAAGTAAGTGATGGAAATTTAGCCAAATGGCTAAATTATAACCAAGCAAATTAGTGGTTATGATTTGACCAAGTGAAATGAATGGTTATAGTTTGTTTTTGAAAACTATAAATAGAAAGCATTAGTTATGGTTTTAATTATCTAGAAAAAAGAAAAAAAACTTGAGAACTCATATTCACTTGTTTCTTCTTCTTATCTCATGTTTCCTTGTATTCTCTTTTATTGTGCAAAGAGAGTTTGTATTCTCTTATTTTAAGAGAGAATTCTCATTTGTAAGGTGTTGTAATTCATATTTTGTAAGAGTGAAATCCTTCTTATACTTTCCTGTGAAATTGAAAACCATGACCAATGCCCTTAGCTTTTAAGAATGAATCATAGCCACAAATTTCACTTAGTTATAAAGTGATCATTTGTCTAAATTATGACCACTTATTTGTTTGGCTATCATTTAACCACTTAGTTAAATCACCACTACTCATTTAAAGAGCACTACTTAGCCAAACCTGACCACTCGTTTGCTTGATTATCCATTTAGCAATTTGACTAAGTCTCCATCACTCATTCAAAGAGCTTGGGTCAACTCACTTCTTCTAGGGTCATACTTGGGCTTTGATAATGAGTCTAATCCAACAATTATCAAAACCCAAATATAACCCTTAGAAGTGAGTTGGCCCAAACTCTTTAACTGAGTGACAGAGATTTAGCTAAACGATTAAATGGTAGTTAAACAAATGAGTAGTTATGGTTTGACAAAGTAGTGTTTTTTAAATGAGTGGTTAGATTTAACCAAGTGGCTAAATGATAGCGAAACAGATGAGTGGTTAAAGTTTGGCCAAATGATCACTTTATGGTCAAGTGAAATGTGTGGTTATGGTTTGCTCTTGAAGGTTACAAAGAGGGAGCATTAGTTATGATTTTAATTTCCATTGGTAAACGTTGGAGGATTTCACTATTATAAAATAAGGATTTTAAAACCTTCAACAAATGACAATTCTCTCTTGAAATCAGAGAATGCAAATGACTATGGCTTCGTTTGTTATACTTTTGGGAATACTATTATTAGTATTTCCCAATAAAGTTAAACAATAAAATTGACTTATTCTCAAAATATTATTCTATATTATTCAATTTTTTTAAGCCCTTTAAATTTGTTAATTTAACTAAACACCTCTAAATATTTTTTTAAAAATTGCAAAAACACCCAACAACCCTCCGACGGTGGTGATCGGCTGCCCGTATTTAATGGATAAGGTTGGAGGTGTTTTTGTTAACTTTTAATATTTTATTATAGGGGTGTTTAGTAAATAAACAACCATAGGGGATATTTTTGTTAATTTTTAAATTCTATATGGTAATACCCGCCTAATTTAACTTTTTTCAAAATATTATTTTAAAAAGTATCAAAATAATGAACCAAATTTATCCTATAAAATGACCGTTTGGTCAACCATGACTACTCATTTGGTTGACTACCATTTAGTCATTTAACAACGAAGAAACTGTCAACAAAGACACAAACGCTTGTGAGGGTTCAGCAAGAGAGAAACTGTATTATCACAGAGGAGATGAGCGTGACTGAAACAAACAAGGCAGTGTGTGTAACTGGGGCATCAGGTTACATAGCATCATGGCTTTCGCTGAGTTTCAGTTTCATTGATGCCGAATATTTGCCCAGTTTTATTTTATTTTATTTTTTTATGTTTAAAGTTCTTAAATCATATTGGAAG
>CM047741.1:25869180-25905521 GCA_026225825.1 Pistacia integerrima | reverse complement strand
AATCATATTGGAAGTCAAAAGGGTTAACTAAATTATTTATCTTGCAAATTCTGACTCTTTGACTGCTGAAAGTGGTCGATCCGATAATTTCTCCATGTAATAGCGTATTCCCCTAACATATGCTACAGAGGATACCAAGAAGACAGAGCACGCACTTACTCTTGATGGAGCTAAGGAAAGGCTTCGTTTGTTTAAAGCAGACTTAAGAAGAAGGATCGTTTGATTCTGCAGTTGAAGGATGTAAAGGTGTTTTTCACACAGCATCCCCTTTTTCTCGCAATGTCACTGATCCACAGGTACCTCTGTTCTTATTCTTGCATTTTGAATTTGCTTAAACCAGAGTTAAATTCGGTTGCATGTGTTCACAGACCAGTCAATGCCAGTATGAAGCCAATTATGTTTTGGATTTTGAGCATTGCTTTTTTGCCTTTCCCTTTGATAAAATAATATTACAGGAGGAGTTGATTAACCCTGCAGTGAAGGGAACACTTAATGTGCTTAGATCTTGTGCTAAAGTTCCATCTATCAAAAGGGTGATTGTAACATCTTCTATGGCAGCAGCTTGCATTCAACGTAAAACCTCTAGCTCCTGATGTTATAGTTGACGAAACGTGGTTTTCAGGTCCATCTTTTTGTGAGAAGTCAAAGGTTTGTAGATATGCTAATTCCTCGTGTAACTATTTTAATGTAAGCTTTTTCATCACACAGAAACTTCTTTAATTTTATTCTAAAATTTTTGGTTTTATCAGCTCTGGTATGCACTTTCCAAAACCTTAGCTGAGGAGGCTGCTTGGAAGTTTGCACAAGAGAATGGAATCGATCTGTTTGCAATAAATCCAGGACTGGTGATTGGTCCCTTCTTACAGCCAACACTTTGTTCAAGTGTGGAGCCAATTCTCAACCTTGCAAAAGGTATTCTTTAAATATCTGTGAGGATATACGAACCTCAATACTTTCTTATGCTTAGAGCCCTCTAAAAAGATAAATGGAAGGCAAGACCATTGCAAGTCTGTCTAATAAAAAGAACTGAGAAATCTCATAATGAAGGATAATTATGAGAATTTGAATTTTGCCTATACTTACATTCAGATTGCCTGTATCTTACAAATCTCCAACCATCCTCATTTTGCAATAATTATGTGTATTGTGGAGCATACTACTTTGTCACTTGAAGTTCCTTTGGCAACGATGACCAGATGACTGCGCATTTACCAAATTTTTTCCCCTCATAACATAAATATGAAATCTTTTGTAGGAATTCGGATATCTCATGCGATTTATACGTATTGAACTGCTCTGAAAAGGTTTTAAGTTTGTAGAAACTCCAACGGTTTTGCTTGTTAAAATTTTGCAGCTGAGAAAGTTTGTTATGGATTTAATGAAAGTCTTGATTCAATGTTTCCTCAACCCAATCAAGTGAACTGTTTCTGCTATTATGAATAAAAAGTGTTTGTTTGGCATAATGTTATATGATCCTAATTGATGGGTCAAGCCAGGATTTATAGGTCATCCTTAAAAGTGTTTGGTTTTGTAGATGATCATCCATATTCATAAGACTCTTTATTTATAGCAGGTTGGAAGGATGATAGGCAATGCGAGCCAAAATATCAGGTATCCATGGAGAAAGCAAAAGGTTTGGGCATCATTTTCATTTCTTGGGAGATTACTCTTAGGGACACCATCAAGAGTTTGAAAGAAAAGCACTTTCTCAGTTTCTGAATCATCCAACTGAATGGAAGCCACCGAAGAATGACAGCAACGCAAAATTAGCACAAGAATTAAACCAAATTTCTGTTACGAATACCAATATGCCACTTTCATCACCATTAATGCTAACTTTGCACTAAGTGGAGCTCCACAGAGACCTGGATTTCTTGCGAAACTAGTTGATTAAAAAGTCAATCATATGCCCAGTGTAAGGATTATGCCCGATTATAAATTATCATTAGATAAGTTCAAATATCCTAAGAAATTTGAAGAAGTCATACTTGCTTAAATTGGACCTGAGAAACTGTTGTTATAGGTATCAAAGTATGACAGTTGATGCAGCCTTGAAATCCTCACAGGAATTTGTATATGGTGACTCTTCATGTTGGCAGGAATTTGTCGATATCCAGGGTTACCGTGTTGAAATTTTTTACCCATAAAAAGGTTAGATGCTACGCATATAAACTATCTATATAAACTAATCCATGCAGAAGATTAAGACTGCTGAAAGCAGAACTTCAAAGATTCATTATATATACAAAGCAGAATTTACATAGCTAGTACATTAACATTGGAAATTAAAAGAGGAACTACTTATGATGTAAAGTAAGAAAAATATGAACATCGAGAGAGAAGGATGATTTATGTAGTGCTTATCCAAACTGCCATTACTTTATCATACGCAAATTTGCACAGGCACAGGTTCCATGCTTATAGTTGGAATAAATTTCCCTCAAAAAATATAATTGGATAAGTTCAGAAGAGAAGGAATCAGCATATGTTTAAATTATTAAGAGCAACTTTCAGACTTCATGTCATAATCTAATTATGTGCATAGTATAGTAGACAAATTACTTTAATTAATTTAAGAAAATAATATAAAGACAAAATTCATTTTCACTCCAATGGAAATTTTTTTTCCCTTATATGATAACTCTCAAAACAACCAACAAAAAAACAAAAAAAAGATTGTATATATATTAAACAAAAACAAGATTTGAAAGCAAAGGATTTATTTGTTTATTTTTTTTTTAAAGGAAAGTAGAGAAGTTTGCCCTATGGTTCGAGTTCTTTTTTGAAGCAGATTCTTTCTTGGGTGGTTTCTTGAGCACTTCTCTTTTTTCTTACCCTATTTTATATGATGAAATAGACAAAAAAAGAGGTGAGGTTCACATTTTTGTTGTTTTTGTTTTGTTTCGTTCCAAACCTAGGCATGTCTTGAGGTAGGAATAGGTCTTTTTATTGTTTTCTTTTAGTCTGGTATAAGTTTTTTGATTTTTGTTTCCTAACCTAGGGGGTGTCTTGAGGTAGGAAGAGGAGAAGGTCTTGTTTTTTTTGCCTCCTTTAGTCTTGTAAAGGCTAATTGATTCTATTGGTCATAACCCCGGGTTCATCCTAAGGTAGGACGGCCATTTTTGTTATGACCTCCTTGTATATTCTATTTCTATCTTTAATTAATTGCAAAAACCAGCAAGTTGGACACTATATGCCATCATTAGAATCAATCAAAGGTATGCTCTAAAAATGGCTGTCCTTGTAATTGATACTTACATATATGCATCACATGTTAAGATGAACTGATCAATCACAATATATATAGTAATGATTGAATAATAAAATATTTTAAGCGATCACTCATAGTATAATGATGGAATGATAAAATATTGGATTGTCATTGTATTTAGCTCTAAGCCCTCTTCACAAAAGCTCAAATTCTACTTGAACACAAATTTCACGTACAGAGAGAGAGAGAGAATGAGTGGAGAAGGTAAGGTGGTGTGTGTAACAGGAGCTTCAGGTTACATAGCTTCATGGTTGGTTAAGCTTTTACTTGAACATGGCTACACTGTCAAAGCCACTGTTCGTGACCCAGGTCAGTCACTCTCTTTCTCTCTGATCACTTCAGCCTTTTTTCTTTTATATGTTTCTGACTCCGAGTTCTAGTTTACATATGTTTCTTCTACTCACAGATGATCTTAAGATAAAACACTTACATGAACTTGATGGAGCCAAAGAAAGACTTCATTTATTCAAGGCAAACTTGTTAGAAGAAGGATCTTTTGATTCTGCTGTCGATGGCTGTGAAGGTGTTTTCCATACAGCCTCACCTGCATTTCTCTCGAACAATGACCCTCAGGTTTATTCTATATACTTATCTCTTTGTATTGGCAATTCTATGATATATCAACATAGATGCTTCCAAATTCAAGACTTCTATGGTTCAATAGTTTGGCTCCATGATTCTGACTTAATCCATGTATCTTGGTCGACAAGTATATGATTAAATTTTTCTCATATTTTAGTCAGAATTGATTGATCCTGCATTGAAGGGAACACTTACAGTTCTCAGATCAAGCGCAAAAGTTAATTCTGTCAAGAGAGTTGTTATCACATCTTCAATGGCTACAGTTGCATTCAATGGAAAACCTCTGACCCCTGATCTAGTGGTTGATGAAACTTGGTTTTCAGATCCAGCTTTTTGCGAGGAGTCAAAGGTATGTAAATTCTCTATTTTCTTTTCTCTTGAATCTTTCACACAGCAATTCTGCTTTTCTTAAGAACGTCCTCTTAGGGATTGCATACAAGCTATCTACCTATTATAATCAGCTCCCTAAAAATTTATTTCCCACGCGTAAAGGATAAAAATTTATCGAATACTTAGTCTGTGGAAACTAAACAATATAAAATATATGTTCCCAAAGCTATCGAGAATTTTAAGCACGATGTAATTATGTTCATACTTCAAGATTACAAACACTCAACAATATAAATATTTTACAATCATGGACGATGTTTGCTATATGAGAAACAACAAATATTACAATACACTATCATACCCTTTGCATTAGTTAACTGTTACAAATTTATTCATTCTCAGCCCAAATTCAATCCAAGAGCTATCTATTCAAAAGCACAACCCTTAGTTTTTCCATTATAATCTTTTTTAAGTTTCTATACACTTTGTCTATTAAAGACATTTTTCTCTTGACTGCTAAAACAAGGCTTAGAAAGCTTTAAAGAGGAACATAGATAGTTTTGTCGTTAATGATTAACTGGACGAATTTATGTCAGTATACAACAATTTTCTCATAAGATGCACTTCTTGGAATTCATCTTTGCTCATCTATAGATTTTCTTTCAGTACTGGTATCATCTTTCGAAGACCTTAGCAGAAGAAGCTGCCTGGAAATTTGCAAAAGAGAATGGAATTGACTTGGTCACATTACATCCAGGATTGGTCATTGGTCCCTTCTTACAGTCAACGGTTAATTTCTCTACAAAGGTCATTCTGGACATCATAAATGGTAATCTTTTTCAACTAAACTTCTAATTTTCACTGCGCGTTCAAACAATCATCTCAGATCAATTATTTGGATGCAGGAGCACAAACATATCCTGGCCCGTACAGACTTGTTGATGTTAGAGATGTTGCATATGCACATATGCAAGCTTTTGAGGTATCCACAGCCAATGGCAGATATTTGCTTGTTGGAAACGTTACACATTTCAGTGAGGTTCTGAAGCTGTTGCATGAAAATTACCCCACTTTCCATCTTCCTGAAAAGTATGTTTCAGGGGTATTACAATATTTTTTCTAGGATTCTGTTGAAAATTTGAGATTATTAAACAGGATACTGATTGCAGGTTTGGAGATGTGAAGAATGAGCCAACATACAAGATCTCCAATGAGAGAGCAAAGAGTTTGGGCATCAACTTTATGCCTGTGGAGGTGAGTCTTAGGGACACTGTCGAATGCTTCAAGGAGAAGGGTTTCCTTAATGTCTAAGATGCTGCTGTCTAGAAAGTGATGCAGAACATTACAAAGAGTTTCTCTATTCATAAACCCATATGTGCACAGCACACCTCTCCTAATAATACGTGATGAGATTTGGAGAATAATCTATATTTACATTCTAAAAGTCTATTTTTGGAAAGATTTAAATCTTAAAATTACTCGTTAATATATAAAAGCTGTTAGGCTGGTTTTTAAAAAGATCGTCACCACTAAGAATACGGCTTCCCCTAACACAAACATTCATCGGGAAACACAAGATTAATTGCATCCCGGTAAGTATTTCTGGACGGAAAATGGGACGTAACAAAAACGACGGGATAACCTGGTAGGTGGTTTTGACCTGCGACGCAAGGACATAAATCGGCGAAAAATTACATGTTCCGAGCAGAAATTATGATGGAGATCGAGATTTTTTTAATTGTTTAAAATCAAAATGTTAAGCTGCTCGTGCATAATGTGGTATGTACCTAAATAGTAAAATAAGGGATTGACTTGTACTTGGCTTCGTAACTTCAACACAAAATCTGTGCATGGTGTCTTAAATAATTTTAAATTAACAAAAGAAAGAATGGATTATCTTTGAATTTAGTACAAATTATCAGCATAAAAGCTCAAACTCTGCTTTGCGCACGCAGAAGCTCGATCACATAGAGATAGAGAAAAAAAAAAAAATGAGTGGAGAAGGGAAGGTGGTGTGTGTTGTTGATGCAGTGATGCCTTGCTGGAAATGCATCAAATATTCAAGTCTGCAGCATTGTGTTCTGGAAAAATGCAGAATGGTTCATGCAGCAGTGACTTAACGTGCATGTGAGAGTTTTTTGTGTAATTGGTTATCTTGTTTTAAAGGGTATTTAAGTAAGTTCATTAGAAGTAAGTTTACTGTAATGTTGTGTTGAAATTTGAATTTGAAAGCTGTAACTTCTGCTGTAGTAGGTGTAATTAGCAGAGAGTGGATATGTGTTATATATTGTTTCTTTAATGAAATGTCTGGAGCTTTTTGCAAAATTGTTTTTGGTGCTCTATTTTTATCTCTCTCTCTCTCTCTCTCTCTCTCTCTCTCAATGTTCTTCGGCTGAAAACCTACAAATGGTATCAGAGCCATCACAAAAACCAGAAACTTAGCATCCTAAACCTTTCGTTTACGACTCAAAAACACACTCCATTCTTAGCAAAAACTTAACCTGCATCTGCCTTCCTTCTTCTCTGCATCAGACGTGAAAAACAGAGCATGACAACACAATCTGCATTGATGGCTCCACCGGTGTTCAATGGAGAGCATTACCACATCTGGGCAGTAAAGATGAAAGCCTTCCTTCGTGGACAGGGACTGTGGCAGTATGTGGAAGAAAACCGGCAGCCGCCACCACTTGAACAGAATCCCACGTTGAACCAGTTGAGGATGCATGAGGAAGAAACTGCCAAAGCTCCGAGAGCTCTTTCTCATATACATCTTCTTGTGGATCGATCTTGTTTTTACAAGAATCATGGCATACGAAAACCCCAAAGAAGCATGGGATAAATTGAGAGAAGAGTACATGGGGAGCACTACAACAAGGAATATGCAGATTCTTAATCTAAGGAGGGAATTTGAGATGCAAAGAATGCGAAACTGAAAAAGTAAAGGATTATGTTGATAGACTAATGAATGTTGTCAACAAAATAGGCTTATGGGAGTGGAGTTGGCTGACCGAAGGGTTGTGGAAAAGGTTTTGGTAAGTCTTCCGGAAAGATTTGAGGCCAAAATTTCTTCTTTGGAGGACTCTAAGGACATGACTCGATCACATTGGATCGAGCTTGTTCATTCTCTCCAATCGCAAGAACAAAGGAGACTCATGAGGCAAGAAGACATTAGTGAGAGTGCATTGGTTGCAAGCTTCAAAGGCAAACCTGCACAGACACAAACAAGGAAGTATCTTTGGAGATAAAAAGGGGAAAGAAGAGTGGTAATCGGTGGGAAAAGGTGGTGGAGTGAAAGAATTTCCAGCTTGTACTCATTGTAAAAAGAAAGGGCATCCGGAGAGAAGATGCTGGTTCAGGCCTGGTATACAGTGCAGGAGTTGCAAGCAATTCGGGCATATTGAAAGGGTGTGTAAGAACAAAGGAAACCAGCCAACACAGCAAGCAGCAGTTGGGGAGGATCAGCAACAATGTCAAGAGGCTGAACAACTTTTTGTGGCCACTTGTTACATGGCACAAACCAGCAGTGAAGCTTGGTTAATAGACAGTGGCTGCACAAATCATATGGCTGCAGACTTGCAAAACTTTGTGAACCTGGATAGATCATATTGCTCCAGAGTAAAGATAGGAAATGGTGAGCTCATGGAAGTCAAAGGCATGGGGGATGTTGCTGTCCAAACTTGGTCAGGTACAAAGTTAATCTCTCATGTGTTGTATGTTCCTAAACTCAGCCAAAATTTATTGAGTGTGGGGCAGATGTTAGAGAAGGGTTATTCATTACATTTTGAGGATCAAGCTTGTACCATACTTGATTCTAAAGGAGCTGAATTGATGAGGGTAAAGATGCAAAGGAAAAGTTTTCCAGTTGAGTGGAAAACCACCAATGAATCTGCCCTATTAAGTAGACTGGAGGAGTCCGAAACTTGGCACAAATGGCTTGGACATTACCACTATAATGGCCTCAAGGAGTTGAAGAATGCAAACATGGTTAGTGACCTACCAGAAATTGAGGAGAGAAGCACATTGTGCAGTGCATGCCAAATTGGAAAATTGAGTAGACCTGCGTTTCCTACGGATCAGACCTGGAGAGCAACAATGAAGCTTCAACTGATTCATTCAGATGTTTGTGGTCCCATGCAAACAGAATCCTTGAGTGGAAGCAGGTATTTCATACTCTTTATAGATGATTATACACGGATGACATGGGTGTATTTTTTACAGCAAAAAAGTGAGGTTCCTGCAGTGTTTAGGAAATTCAAACTGTTAGTAGAAAATGAAGCTGGAACAAAGATCAAATCATTGAGAACTGACAACGGAGCAGAGTATACTTCAAGGGAATTCAATTCTCTTTGTTTAGAAGCTGGTATTAGGCATCAATTCACTACTCCATACATTCCACAAAGAAAATGGAGTAAGTGAAAGAAGAAATAGGACCATCATGGAGATGGCTAGATGCATGTTGGCAGAAAAACATCTTCCTAAGAAATTCTGGGCCGAGGTTAGAAATACGGGAGTTTATCTTCTGAATAGGCTGCCAACCAAAGCAGTCAAAGGGAAAACACCAGTTGAGGCATGGACTGGAACTAAACCTGCAATTGGCTATTTGAGAGTGTTTGGAAGTGTGTGCTATGTGATGGTTCCAGCAGTGAAGAGGACCAAGCTGGATAACAAAGCTGAAGTTGGTATTTTCATTGGTTATATCAACCAATCAAAAGGTTTCAGAGTGTACATTCCGGAGACAAAAAGAATTGTGATCACCAGGGATGTGAGAATTGATGAGAATGCAGTTTGGTGTTGGGAGAGCAAGAAGATTATTGCTGATCATAACACGCAACAACCAACCAAAGCTGCTCTAGATGAACATGAAATCAAGAAGATGAAGAACCGGAGATTCGTGGAACCAGGGACCTTAGTGATGTTTATGCAAGGTGCAATGTGGCTGTGTCAGAACCTAAAACATATGCTGAAGCTGCTGGATCAGAGGCCTGGAAAAGAGCTATGCAGGAGGAGATTTCCATGATTGAGAAGAACAACACCTGGAGGTTAGTTGAAAGACCCGAAAATAGAAGAATAATTCAGGTAAAATGGATCTATAAATTAAAGCTCAATCCAGATGGTACAATCCACAAACACAAGGCTAGACTCGTGGCAAAAGGATTTGCACAGCAACAAGGTGTGGATTACACTGATATGTTTGCTCCGGTAGCAAGACATGACACTATAAGGATGATCATAGCCATGGCAGCCCAATTTAGTTTGAAAATTTTCCAACTTGATGTCAAATCTGCCTTCCTAAATGGCTGCCTAGAAGAGGAGATTTTTGTGGACCAACCCGAAGGCTACCAAGTGAATGGTGAAGAAAGCAAGGTATACATGCTGGTGAAGGCATTGTATGGTCTAAAACAGGCTCCTAGGGCGTGGTACAGCCGCATAAACGATTACCTTAACAGCTTGGGTTATGTAAGAAGTCCAAATGAACATACCCTTTATGTTAAAGAAGCTAAAGGTGATTTAATTATTGTGTCACTGTATGTGGATGACTTGCTAATGACAGGGAGTAATCCGGATCAGTTGAGCAAGTTCAAACAATCCATGAAATCTGAGTTTGAGATGACAGATTTGGGGGAGATGTCATACTTTCTTGGTATGCAGATTTTTCAGTCCAAAAATGGAATATTTGTGCATCAGGAAAAGTATGCAAATGAAATTCTCATAAAGTTTGGGATGGAGAATTGTAAACCTGCATGTACACCCTTAGTCTCTAACCTGAAGCTGAGCAAAAATGATGGTGAAAAAGGGGTGGATGAGAGTATGTTTAGAGGCCTGATAGGATGCTTGTTGTATTTGACAGCCACATGTCCAGACCTGATGTTTGCAGCGAGTTACCTTTCCAGATTTATGAGTTGTCCAAGTGAATCTCACTATAGGGCTGCAAAGAGGGTGCTAAGGTATGTGAAGGGATCCTCAAACCTGGGCATTTGGTTTAAGAGAGCAGAAAAATTGGTTCTCAGAGGGATACATGCATAGGATCGGGAGGTTCCTTAGATGACATGAAAAGTACCTCTGGGTATGTGTTTTACATCAATGAAGGTGCCATTGGTTGGTTGTCAAAGAAGCAAGACTCAGTGGCTCAGTCCACTGCAGAGGCAGAGTACATTTCTGCCGCAGCTGCTGTGAACCAAGCTGCTTAGGTTGAAAAAAGGGGGTCTTATACGATTTGAAGCAGGAACAAGTTAGGCCAACACCTATATTGTGTGATAATCAATCAGCAGTGGCAATGGCAAAGAATCCAGTTCTCCACGGTAGGACCAAACATATAAAGATTAAATTTCATGCAGTTAGGGAGGCTGAAAATGATGGGGAAGTGACTTTCTTTGCCACTAGGCGGGTGTGGATCAGTTAGACATCATGACTAAGAGTTTGCCTAAAGCCAAGTTTGAGGAACTTAGACTCAAACTTGGTGTTTCCAGCAAATGCATCAAGGGGGAGTGTTGATGCAGTGATGCCTTGCTGGAAATGCATCAAATATTCAAGTCTGCAGAATTGTGTTCTGGAAAAATGCAGAATGGTTCATGCAGCAGTGACTTAACGTGCATGGGAGAGTTTTTTGTGTAATTGGTTATCTTGTTTTAAAGGGTATTTAAGTAAGTTCATTAGAAGTAAGTTTACTGTAATGTTGTGTTGAAATTTGAATTTGAAAGCTGTAACTTCTGCTGTAGTAGGTGTAATTAGCAGAGAGTGGATATGTGTTATATATTGTTTCTTTAATGAAATGTCTGGAGCTTTTTGCAAAATTGTTTTTGGTGCTATGTTTTTATCTCTCTCTCTCTCTCTCTCAATGTTCTTCGGCTGAAAACCTACATGTGTAACTGGAGCTTCAGGTTACATAGCATCTTGGTTAGTGAAGATGTTACTTGAACGTGGTTGCACTGTCAAAAGCACTGTTCTTGATCCAAGTCAGACTTTCTCTCTCTCTCTCTCACATCTCACTTCAGCTAGCTTTTCATTTTTTTATTATTTTTACTTTTGAGATGTATATCATCCCTCCAAGTTTTCTCTAGTTTTCGTTACCAGTAAAATTCCCCTTCTGTGTTTTCTCATAATCAATTGTTTATTTTCATTAGTCATAGTAAGACAAAGAAACAAAATCTAAATTGAGCACATTTGCACCGGCCAACGGTAAATGCTCTGTAGATTTTAGTCAAGTAATTACGCAATAACGAAGAATTTATTTTGCGCTAAAATGCATTTAAGTTTACATGAATAGCAGTTAACAGTCGTAATGCCTAATTTCTAGCAACTGCTAGTTTGATAACTTCAGAACTTGACTCATTCCAACTGTTAGTAAACTGTCCCATACACGCAGCGAAAACAAAAACAAATAATTCAGGGATCGTTTACATGAGCCAAGATCAAGGGTATAATTTTACAATTCATATTAAATAAAATCTGCAGAAAAATAAATTTGAGTTTAAAGAAAAACAAACGCATTTTGGAGGCTTCTCCAAATTTGTCGATGACTGTTTTGCTACCGATCTAGGTGTAGGATCGAACCTGCGTAGTCCACATGAAGACAATCTCAAAAGAACCAAAGACGGATTTGCTAGATCCTCTTTAACTTTAAGATTAAAAAGAAAGCAAATCAATTGAAATTGATTTTAGGCCAAAAAGTGTTAATGCCATGGGAGTGAAAGAGAAGGGCTGTGTGTTTTTCAAAGAAAAATTCTATATCATTTAATTAACACATTTTTCTTTTTATAGTACATCAATTTGCCATAATCCCATATGGAATAGGCTTGGGCTCCAACCCAAACGCCCCATGTTGCCAAACACTCCCAATTTGATATTTTGTTTTTTTTCATTATCTCAATTAAAATCAATTAATATATATTTAAATATATATTAACATTTAACAATAATGATAATATATTTAAATATGTGTGAACACACATTTAAATGTAATTTCACTTATTTAATTTTTTTAACAAATTAAATAAAGGCTACGACCTCAACAAATTTAATTGCATTGTAAAATTACCAAAATACCCTTTTGCCTTAAAAGACAAAAACACCATTCTTTCTTCTTGGATCTTAAATTATCTTCTATGTGTGTGACCCATAGGTTCCTCATTATATCGGCAGTGTATAGTATCGCGATTAACACCAATATTCGTCTCACTAATACATAGACCAAGATTGGCCCCTAGCAAGGCAACATAGTCACCCGATGGATTCGGATTCAGCAAAGTAACTACTTGTCAACGATATGGTTACCGTGCAATTCGATCCTTTCATCATATGTTATCTCGACGAGACGAAGGCATAGAAATAGTGTCAACCTTCGGTTACTCTCGATATTATGTATTCAGTTTCGGACCAATGACCCGTATTATAAACTGGATAGAGCAACAACTCAATCCCACTGTGGCCACAGTTTTAACGTCATTGCCATATACTGAATTGCACTGTGAGATAACTTCTCCCGTATCTGTGATTGATGAATCCTCTGTCAATCCACCATAGTCTTGATACACTTCTTGATGCAGCCAATCACCACCGTATTGTGACTCACGAAAAGAACTGCGTTAGGTTAGTGTCAGACTACACCAATCGGTGCACAAGACGCTCCGGTGATCTCAAGTCTAAGGATCACATGCATCACCATTCGTTAGAGGATTTATTCCATAGACATTAGGGTTACCATCCATATGGAATCCTCTGGTGGGTCAGTCCAGTGAGCTTGCTGCGGTGTAATCGCCTACAGCAAGCACCCATGTGTTGCACCAGGTTATCACTAAACAATCTTGACAAGTGAGATCAGTCACTGCCTTTCGACAGGGTTCTTCAACACTATAATAGTCTTACCGTATTATCTGTGCCCTTACTTCAGAATAATACTAGGGCTACGGACATTTCTAGAATGGCCACCATATATGCTCATAAGGTTCTCACTATCAAGATTTGAAATACTTGACACCTTCGTCACGGTTCTACTATTCTAAAGACATATATTAATACATATTGTAATAATAATGATTTACGCGATATAGAATAAAATGCATTTTATTGATTAATAAACATTATTACAAAGAGTCAATTCTACAATAATTGATTGGCTCTAGGGCATCTACTCTAACACCAACAGCAACTAAAACACCTCTTCTCCAGCTGCCACCTCATCAATCTACTCTGTACTTCCAAGTCAGCAACACATCTGCAACATCTTGAGGAACAGGTTCAACACTCCTTCTTGTATCAGATGCTGTAGATTCCTAGCTTTTCTCTTAGGAACTAAAATCTGGATTTAGGTAGTGCCTTAGTCAAAACATGAGCAACCTAATCTTTTGTCTTGCAATGAAGCAATTGTACTTCTTCTTTTTGTACACCTCTCAGAAAATAAAATTTAATTTTGAAATGCTTGGTCCTAGCATGAAACTCTTTAGATATAGATATAACAGCTTGGTTATCCACAAACACTCGTTTGCTTTCTTTATGCTCCATAAGCAAATCTGCCAACACCTTCCTAATCCATAGAGCCTGATTCACAACTGTTGTAGGAGCTACGTACTCGGCTTCTGCAATACTTTGTGCCACTAATCGTGCTTCTTTGAGTACCAAGAAAACATCCCTGAATCAAAGCTGAAACAGAATCCAGTACTCCTTATATCATTAACCGAACCTGCGTAATCACTGTCCGAAAATCCGTAGAACTTAAAATTTTGGCAGTGAGAGAATCTAATACCATAGCTGACCATGCCTCTAATATATCTAACAATCCTTTGTGCAGCCTTGAAAGTGTATCTCACTGGCACAGTGCATAAACCTTGGACAATAAGCTCACGGCATGCATTATGTCAGGCCTAGTTGCTATGAGATACATTGGGCACCAATCAGACTTCTATAAAGCCCTTCATCAACCTTGTCAGCTTTATCATCTTTGTGGAATATCTCCTTTTAATTCATAGGAGTGGTTATGGCTTTGCAGTTCCCCTCCCATATGAAATTTTCTAAGAATCTCCTTTGCATATATTTATGTTGGCAAATAAAGATTTCATTCTGCTATTGCTTCACTTCCATTCCAAGAAAGTAAGACATCATGTCAAGGTTAGTCATCTCAAAAACCTTTGGCATCTCTGCCTTGAACTCCTTTATAAGTTCCTCATTGCTTCTTGTTAATCACTATGACTTTTCATAAATCATAGATTCAGCATATGATCATCTATCCTACTGTACCAAGCTTTTGGTGTCTGTTTAAGACCATATAAAAACCTTTTTCAGCATGTACACCTTGTCTTCATGTCCCTTATTTACAATAAATCTTTGTGGCTGCTTCACATATATCTCCTATTGCAAGAATCCATTTAGGAAGGCTGATTTAACATCCAACTTGTACACCTTCTAGCCCTTTTGAGCTCCAATTGCTAACAGCATTCTCATTGTATCTAACCTTGTAACAGGTGCGAAGATTTCAGAAAAATCTACACCAAATATCTGAGCATAGCCTTTAGCCACAAGCCTTACCTTGTGTTTGTTGAAATAACTATCTGCATTCAATTTGGTTCTTACTATTTTGAGGCCTCTCCACTAGCTTCTAGGTTTAGGGTGGCCGAACGATGAAGGGACGAGGTGAAGAGGAAGGTTGCAAGCGGCCAGTGAGTAGGCCGATCGCATGCGACGGGCTATGCAAGGTTGTGAGTGGTGTTGGCTGGAAATCAGCAAAAATGGAGGTATCGATCGGCTGGAAAAAGGTTGGGGGTTGATCTGGGGTGGATTGCAATTGTAGTGGCTAGGGTTTCTTGCCCACATTACAGGAGTGTATTTGTTGGATTTCAAACCTACTGGATATGCTGACGTCACCGGTCTAACCACAAGTTAGACTGCTTGACTCGGGGATCGGCCCCTTGACCGGGTCAAGTCTCGGGTCGGGTTTAAAAACATTGTTGGTAATTAGTAATCCCTCATCTTCAAACCTCAATGAGTAACGACCAATTCTAGCAAGCGAGTTCTTCCATTTTACCGGCTTCTTCTGCTCACACTTCCACATTAAAATATGATTATTGGGGATTCCGGTTAATTTAACTTGTCAGAGTTTTGCTGAATTACTTAGAGGTGCAACTTCCTCTAACGAAAAGTCTCGCATAATCGTTCAAGTTGATGTGTAACTTTCCTTAACCAAAGTCTTGCTCCAGTTGATGGGCAACTTCCTTTAAATTGCAAAATAATATATGCAACACGTTCTGGAATTGGGAATACCAATTTAAGAAAAACAACTGCAACAAAATATTAGAATAAAAAATTAGATGTTAGCGCACGAATCACGAGCCACAACTGTCCTCGGAATCTTATTTTTTTTATCAGAAACGTCCAAACTAGAAGTAGTTAAGTTGGCATAATCACTATTCACAAAGAAGACTACTACTCGGGTCGGGTTGGTCCACAAGTTCATGCATTTACTAAATTTCCAAGATTAATTATTATTTATTAGCATGCATGATGGCCAAATTGTGATTTAATAATCTCAACTAACAAGTTAGAATATCATCAAATATATAATGCGTGCAAAGGTCTGTGCAACAGCTTCAATAAAGAAAACCCAACCCCGTGGGACCATATTCCATGGTGTACATAAATTAGTAATACCTTGAATTGAATATGCTTCGTTCCTCATAAGTTATATCAAGTCTATAGTTATAAATAGGGAGAAAGACATTTTCCCACGCAAAGTTTGGTGAAACGACACTTTCCCACCCATTTTCAAAACAACACTTCAAGCTTTCCAACTGTAAAACTTTGAGATCTCGTTTGATCGGATTCAATCACCCACTATCGCCAATGGGTTTTGGGGTTGAAGGATTTTGGGGAAGAAGGGTAAAAGGGTTTGATTTATTGTTTCTGTTTTTTCTTTTAAGTTTATAGGTGATAAAATGATATAATAACCCCTTAACTGTTTTTTGAATTTACCATTTTATCTTTCTTCACTTAAAGTTAACAGACGGCGGGTGGAAAACTGTCTTTTTGACCCTTGGAGGGAGTGAAAGTGTCCGTTTCGCCAAACCTTGGGTGGGAAAAGGTCGTTCTCGCTTATAAATACATAGGAAGCTTTGACTCGATGGCGGCCACATGGCAGTACGAAATAGAAAATTTATCAGAAACTACATAGAAGAGGAATGAGACCAAATCGCGTGGGCTTGGGGGAGCTGAATTGGTCCTCTTTGTGTAATAATAAAAGGATGAGTATCATCTGTACAAGAGAAATATATTTACAATTGCAGCAGCAAAATATGGGTTTTCGAGGAGTGGCTTTCCAACTCATGTTGGCGGAAATGCTACTGACAGCAACACTAGTAATATCCCTTCTATCCAAGCCTCGCTGTGATGATGCTCTCTGTGGAGACGTTAAAATCTCATATCCATTCGGTACAAGCCTTGATTGTTCCCTAAATAAATATTTTCTGATCGTTTGCGACCTTTCTTCCACTCCTCCCAAAGCACTTTATAGGAATGCATCAGCTATTCATGTTACCAACATAACCAACAGTCAATTACACGTCATCAGCTTCATATCACGAAGGTGCCATCCTAGTAAGCGCGCCAATTCGCCCTGGTACAACTGGTCCGACGTCATGACCATCTCTAACACGGAAAACAAGTTCACAGTTATCGGCTGTAACAGTTATGCTTACATTCGAGGTCAAATCGATAATCGCAAGTATGAAACCGGGTGCATTTCGTTATGTGAGAATATTAGCTATGTGGACGAGGGATCTTGCACAGGCACAGGGTGTTGCCAGATAGATATTCCTAAAGGGCTAAAAAAAATCAATTATACTGCATATAGCTTTAACAATGGGAGTCAGACTAATATTTCGGACCTCGATCGGTGCACCTATGCGTTTGTTGCTGAACAAAGCAAGTTCAAATTCAAACCCAGTTATATTTTTGATAATTTAACAGAAAACTTTCCTATGGTGCTTGATTGGGCTATAACTGGGAATGCCGAACGTGAAGAATGCAAAGAAAACGCAGTGCGTATCAACACTACAGAGGATGGTTCCGCGTATCGTTGCAAGTGCGAAACGGGTTACGAAGGGAATCCATACCTTTCCAATAGTTGCCAAGGTACAGTAATTAACATTATTCACTACTTCGATGTTTGTATTTTTTTTTTTTTTTAAAACATAAAATTCCTCTGTTTATTTTACTTTTACACTGTACTTTTCTTCCATTGATTTGCAGACATTAATGAATGCGACTATCCATATCGCCATAACTGTACAAATCGTCAATCATGTGAAAATAACGAAGGGAGTTTTAAATGCATTTGCCAGGAGGGGTACGAGCGGGATGAAATAAACGGTGGGGAAGATTGTAATCCTATCCCACCCAATCAATTTCCAGTCGACAAGGTCGCTATGGGTAAGTTTATTGAAGTAAACGACTTCTAAAAGACTATTTTATTACTCAAATTTGCATTCTATTTTTAATTCTAGCATCTTTGCGACCCCATACTACCATTATTATCTTCTCTGGTCATCACTCACCAAAACTTTTCAAACCCTACTCTTACCAATCCCGTCAATCGTCGACAAATCGAGCGATTAGGGTTTGCATAGTTGTCTCTCCCAAGTCAAATTCTGATCAATCTCAACCATCAAAATCCAACTTTCTACCACCAAAAGACTTATTGGCCTCTCCTCTTAAAAAACCTTAATAGATTAGACCGTGTTTGCTCTCAGTTCACCACGGGAATATAAATTTGGGTAATAAAATAGTATTTTAAAAGTATGTGGATGAGAAGTGTCATTAAGCCATTATTTGGATGGGAAAAAGTCCTTAGCTCTATTCACTGTGTTATTGAACTTTAGCTAGGCTGCTCCTTCGTTAACTTTGAGCTGAAAGAGAAACTCTGTTCTAATTCTGTTTGATTAAATTTGTGGACGATACATAAATCAGGTAGGAAGTTTTTATTCTTACAAATCTTAGAGCATCTATAAAATCAAAAGACTTAGAAGCCACTCTTTCGGAAATAGGGTATAGCTTCAATCGTTAAAACTAGTATACTTGATTAGTACTAGAACAGAGGAACGCGTTTGCCAGAATTTCCAAAAGGCCACTTTGTTATGTGAAAATCAGAAGGAAATAATTAGTGTATCAGAAGAATGTCTTCCAATATTTCAATTTTATTTCTCGTTTATCATCTCAATATTATGGCATGACAGTTTCAAATGCTTCAAATGCAGGTGTTGGCATATTTTTTGTGGTTCTGCTTGTGAGTAGCACTTGGCTCTACTTGGTTTTGAGGAACAGAAAGCTCATCAAACTTAAAGAAAAGTTCTTTCGGCAAAATGGTGGCTTTCTTTTACAGCAGCAACTCTCCAAACGAAGTGGATCTTCCGAAACAGCAAAAATCTTTACTGCAGAAGAACTCAAAAAGGCTACCAACAACTATGATGAGAGTAGAATCATTGGCCGGGGAGGTTTTGGCACAGTATATAAAGGATTTTTAACAGATAATACCCCAGTTGCCATAAAAAAGTCCAAAACAATAGATGAAAGCCAAATTGAGCAATTTGTTAATGAGGTGGTTGTGCTCTCACAAATCAACCATAGAAATGTGGTCAGGCTTTTGGGTTGTTGTTTGGAGACTGAAGTCCCTTTACTAGTTTACGAATTCGTGAGCAATGGCACCCTCTTTGAGCACATTCACGATAAAGGCAAGGCACCCACCATTTCATGGGAAATACGTCTAAGAATAGCAGCAGAAACAGCAGGAGTGCTATCCTATTTGCACTCAGCTGCTGCTACTCCAATTATACATAGAGATGTCAAGTCCACCAATATACTTTTAGACCATAACTTCACAGCCAAAGTATCTGATTTCGGAGCTTCCAAGTTGGTTCCAATTGATGAAACTCAATTATCCACAATGGTTCAGGGAACTCTTGGGTACTTAGACCCTGAATACTTGCATACTAGCCAACTGACTGAGAAAAGTGATGTGTACAGTTTTGGAGTTGTCCTTGCAGAGCTATTGACAGGAAAGAAGGCACTTTTGTTTGACAGGCCAGAGGAGCAGAGAAGCCTTGTTATGTATTTTCTTTCTTCATTGCAAGAGGGTTGTTTATTTGAAATTCTGGAGAATTATATCGTATACGATGGGAATGAAGAGCAGCTCAAGGAAGTGGCTGAGCTAGCAAAAATATGCTTAAAAGTGAAGGGAGAAGAGAGGCCTACAATGAGGGAAGTAGCAATGGAATTAGATGGATTAAGAATGATGCATAAACATTCGTGGGTTAATGCCGAATCGAATCCAGAGGAGACAGAGCACTTGCTCCGTGATACCTCAGATGTTTATAAATGTGCCGATGGTAGCAGCACAAGTGCCAGGTATGACAGTATCAAAGACCATGTACTGGTGGTGTTCGACGATGGGAGATGATTATTGCTGCATGTTTTTAGTGATTCTGTATCTTTTATAGTTGTATTACATTTGAAATTCTGTCGTTCTGCTAAGTTTTTTTTAACATAAACTTGATGCTACTATCCATCAATGTGTAACTTGACAATGTTACAGAAATGAATCTACTTAAGCACAAAATTGTTAAGAGCAAAGATTGTTTCCGGCAAATTGATAGACGTTTTTCAACATAATGAATTATTTTCCAAAAACTTTATTAATTGACGTTGGAGGAGAAGTTGCGTAGCAAACTGAATATACTGTGCGTTTGGGCTACTTTTCAATCGGAAGGCCCGTAATTGACCCTGTCTCCTATCAAACGTTCCATGACATCGGCTGTACTCTGAGCTCACGCGGAGAGGAAAGAAAAACGCCATGATACTGATGGTCTGCCTCAAATTTTTAACGTCAAAGTCTAAGCAGCAGCTTCAAAGAAAACCCCTCCGTCGAGAAAGTGATTATATGAATGAGATGTTATGTTGAGGAAGAATATGAAGAGAAGTGTTAGTCTTACAAAGATAAATACAAAGGAGGCATACAAAAACAACCCATATCCTTGATTTTCATGATTTCTCTCTCTTTTTTCATTTTTTCTTTGTTTTTTTCTTCACTTTGTAGCTTTCTTTGTATAAGTCTCTGTAAGGATAACATTTTTCTAATATGAATGCAATGTTGGATGGGATAAATTCAGCACCTTGAGAATGTTTAATATAATGTGGGAATGTATAATACAAGAATAGCGTCGTTCAGACTCAAACATAGACAGTGATGTTGAATACAACCGCTTTGGGTCTATTTCATACATATTTTCTGTTAAGACTTCGTAAAAGTTTATTTCACAAAAAAAAAAAAAAAAAAGAAGCGTTGAATAAAATATGGCCAATAAAAAGATAAATGGAGTACTTGTAAGGGATTCTCCCAATCACTGCATGTTATATGCCGACCCTCTCTTTTGGTTGGCTTTCCGTCCTTTTGTTACTTTGACTTGCTTGATCTCTACTTGATTCTTTTCTTTAATAGGCAGATACAAATTTTCAACAAAAGCTCAAGAGTCAAAACTCAAATTAATTTAATGTGCTGCTGGTGCATAACGTACGTGATAAATAACGTAGGAATAAAAAAATTTAATCCGGATTGTCTTGTATATAGTATTGAAGTTGAAATTGTCCTAAATTGCCAAGTTGATAGACTGTAATGGTGTATATATGTGGTTGGGTTTTCTCCTCCCTTGAGTTGGCTTTTAGAAGTGAGTTATGTTGGAGTTGTTGACTACTTCAGTATTAATAGGTTACATAGACACATTCAGGGGTCTTGCTGCCTAGTCAGCGAGTAAGGGCCTCGCTCATCGGTGAGCGGGCCCGGGTCGTGGGGGCAGTGCCCCCAGACCCATAGGCGGTTTGGGCCTTTTTCATGTATAATCGTTGTAGGATTTCTTCAAATCATTAATTCTTTATTGGATTTGAGTTTAAGAATATGAATCCTTGTAAAACTAGGTTTTATCACTTTAAACCTAATATATAAACATATTTTTCTCTTGTTATAAGTGTAATAGCAATCATAGGGTAATTCATTCATTGTAAACAAGAGAGGTGAGAAAGTATTGCAATAATATTGACTCAGCTTGACGTATCTTATATTAGGTGAACTAGGGTAAATCGCGCGTGTTATTTTCTCTTTGTTTACAATCTGTAGTTTGTTTTATTGTTATTTTGTTCTCGTTGTTGTCTCTATTGCGTTCAAGTTCTACCCAAATCACTTTATCATGGTATCAAAGTGGTTGGACTTACTCCTCTCTTAAGCCCTTAAGGCAATGAGTTCTGTTCAAGTTCTACCCAAACCACTTTATCATTGTATCAAAGTGGTTGGACTCACTCCTCTCTTAAGCCCTTAAGGCAATGAGTTATATCCAAGCCACTTTATCATTTAGTCGCAAATTGTGATCAAGATTGTCGTGGATAACATGAATAAATAAATAAATAAAATGGATATCATCTTATAAATTTTGCTGCAAATCGTAACTAGCACAAAACCTCAAACTCTAATTTTATTTTATAGGATTGTTGTGGATAACATGAATAAATAAATAAAATTGATATCTTCTTATAAATTTAGCTGCAAATCTCTTCAGAACCAAAGCTCATGGAACTGAAAAATACTACTCACAGAGAGAATGAGTGAAGAGAAAGTAGTGTGTGTAACAGGAGCTTCAGGTTACATAGCTTCATGGTTAGTTAAGCTGTTACTTGAACGTGGTTACTCTGTCAAAGCTACTGTTCGTGACCCAGGTCAGTTTTTTTCTCTCCCACACATTTCCCTGCAACTTTTCCATATATATTTGGACTTTTTTTTACATCAAATTGTATTTAGGAATCATGTTATATATGTTATTAGAGGTAACATTACCCATCCCTTATCTTATGCCAAGATTATACATTCAGGGATCTACTTTTTCAATAAAATGGTCAAGGCCAGTTATTTGATTGCTTTTCCTTCTACTTTGTAATAACTATCTGTTAAAGAAAATAAAAGGGTGTTTCAAAGATGGTTTTCTCCCTTTTGATTAATCTGAGTCATGAATCAGTTTTGACTACGTAAAATGTCAATTGGTTGATAAGTTAACTAGTTCTTTCTTTTCATATGCCACAGATGATCACAAGGTGAAACACTTGCATGAAATTTGATGGAGCTAAAGAAAAACTTCTTTTGTTCAAGGCAGACTTGTTAGAAGAAGGATCTTTTGATTCTGCAATTGATGGCTGTGAAGGTGTTTTCCATACAGCATCCCCTGTAGTTCTTTCTCCCAATGATCCACAGGTTTATCCCATATCCTTATTTTTCCTTAGTTCTATGATTCGATAGAAGTGTATGCTTAATAGCTTTTCTCAAATTCTTTTCTCTCATATTTCAGGCAGAATTGATTGATCCTGCAGTGAAGGGAACACTTAATGTTCTAAAGTCGTGCAAAAGTTCAGTCTGTCAAGAGAGTTATTGTATTATCTTCTCTAGCTTCAATTATACACAGTGGAACTCCTCTGAACCCTGATGTGGTAGTGGATGAGACTTGGTTTTCAAATCCAGCTCTGTGCAAGGAGTCAAAGGTGTGTAAATTAATTTCCTGATACTTATTTTACACATTAATTCTCCTTGTTTGAGTATACACTCTTTTTATGAACTCTCTTGGTATGGAAGATCTTGGCCACTAAGTTCTAAAAGATCAGCAAGAGATATATCTCCCTTTGCTAGGTATATTCTGTCACAAGCACATCGTCAGTAGTATCGGTATAATGCTACATGTTCTTGATTTTTCTAAAATGTGTACCAAATATTAGCATTGAATTAATCGTTAGATTTGATTTTGCACTTTTTTTATCTTCTTTCAGAGCTGGTATGCACTTTCAAAGACCTTAGCAGAAGAGGCTGCTTGGAAATTTGCAAAAGAGAATGGGATTGACTTGGTTACATTACATCCAGGAGTTGTGATTGGTCCCTTCTTACAGCCAACCCTTAATTTGTCCGTGGAGGGGATTCTAATGGCCATAAGTGGTAAAAATTAGCAACCTTTCAGGATTATGAATATGGCTATATATCTTTTCACCATAAATTTATAATTTTCATGAAGTGCTCCATCTCAAATCAACATAACATAGATTATTTCTAAGTGGTTGAGGTTATTTCAATGCAGGAGCTGAAGCACTCTCTAGTCCTTATAAACTTGTTGATGTTAGAGATGTTGCATATGCACTTATTCAAGCTCTTGAGGTTCCCACAGCTACTGGAAGATATCTGTTAGTTGGAAGCGTTACACACCGTACTGAGATCCTGAAAATGTTGCACAAACATTACCCCACTTTGCCCCTCTCAGAAGAGTATGTTTTAGTATATAGTACGTAACTTTGTAAGTGTTTGCTTTTTTAATTGATAACTGAAACCGTTTATTTATGTCAGGGAGGATAAGAAGCAGACGACACAGCAGTTTTCTAAGGAAAGAGCAAAGAGTTTGGGAATCAACTTTATGCCATGGGAAGTGAGTCTTAGGGACACTATGGAAACTTTGAAGGAGAAGGGCTTCATCGATCTCTAAATGCTACTGAAACTGATACAAATCAGTGCCAAGAAGTTGTCTGTATTTCCATCAGGGGATTATTGATCAGCCCATTTGGTTATTGGAACTTCCTCTTGAAATGAATTGTTGAATATTGTATCTATCTTGAGACTGTAGACTGTTTAGCATATTAATAAAACTTTGCACATGTAACAAGGCCAAGTTCATTAAAAGCAATATGTTCTCCATCTGTTGCTGAAAGCCTGAAACTTGAAACTTGGCCACTACATGCCAGTTTTGCTATGTCATTCGATGCACAAATTCGACGTATAATTTTGGATAACTCTATCATTTTCCATTAATAAAACTTTGCACATGTAACAAAGTTCATTAAAAGCAGTATGTTCTCCATCTGTTGCTGAAAGCCTGAAACTTGAAACTTGGCCACTACATGCCAGCACTATCTGTGTTGTTAAAGTGGCCCAAGTAAGACTCAAGGTATTTTATTTAATAAAAAAACCATAAGCCGATAATCCTTCACGTGTCAAGTAATTAAAAAATAAAAAAATGGATTGTCTTGTGTATATGGCTCAATGCTCAAATGTTCAGCACTAAAGTTCAAACTCGAAGTTCAGAGAGAGAGAATGAGTGGAGAAGGGAAGGTGGTTTGTGTCACAGGAGCTTCAGGTTTCATAGCTCCATGGTTAGTTAAGCTGTTACTTGAGCATGGTTACACTGTCAAAGCTACTGTTCGTGACCCAAGTCAGTCTCTCTCTCTCTCTCTCTCTCTCTCTTTTGACTCTTAAATTGAATCTCTCCAAGTTCTGGTACTTGGTTTAGTAGTTTTACTAATTAGATTGTGATTTGATTATGTGGATGCTAACTGCTGGCCTTCACATGACACTGAAAACGACACTAAGCAACGTCAAGAAAAAATTTCTGGAGTTTTATCATGTATACCTAGAGAAGAAAATTAAAATTGTTAATCTGGGTCATTTCGGGGGTCAATAATTATGGGATCGTTAGTTTAGTTGGTTAGATCGGTTGAGATTATACTGAAGTCTTAACTCATACTAGATTTTAGAGATTCGATTGATTACAGAGTTTCATTAAAAACAAAAAACAAAAAGGTTTAAAGAAAATGGGGATCAAGGATTCCTGGGAATTCCCCTTTCGTTAACTTGTTCTACTTACATATGTATGCCGCAGATGATCCTAACATAAAGCACTTGCATACACTTGATGGAGCCACAGAAAGACTTCATATCTTCAAGGCAAACCTGATGGAAGAAGGATCTTTTGATTCTGCAATTGATGGATGTGAAGGTGTTTTTCATACAGCCTCCCCTGTATTTCTTTCAACAAATGACCCACAGGTTTCTCCCACATACTTCTTTGTTCCTTCTTTCTTTGTAAATTTGCAATGTTCTCTCATCAATTTACATCAACACAAAGAAATTTAAGCATGCTTCAATGGTTTTGCTCCTGATTCTTGCTTAATCCATGTAATCTTGTTCAGCCATTTGATTAGTGGTAGAGTTATTCTATTTCTGTTTTGTGCAAATTATTAGATTTTGATGGTACAGTTCAGTTACTGTCTGCATAATAGCTACTTTTAACATTTCTCTCCCATATTTCAGGCAGAATTAATTGATCCTGCAGTTAAGGGAACACTTAATGTGCTTAGGTCATGTGCAAAAGTTCAGTCTGTCAAGAGAGTCGTTATAACTTCTTCAACGGCTTCAGTTTTTTTCAATGAAAGACCTCTTACCCCTGATGTGGTGGCTGATGAGACTTGGTTTTCAGATCCAGATTTTTGCAAGAAATCAAAAGTGTGTAAATTAATGTTCTTACTTCTTCATACTTCAGACTTCTTACGACACACTTTTTGAATCTTTGTTGTCAACAATATCAGCAGACAAGACTTTTTGTTCAGTGTAGGGTTATCTAATTTGATTTTATTCCAGAACTGGTATGCACTGTCAAAGGCCTTAGCAGAAGAGGCTGCTTGGAAATTTGCAAAAGAGAATGGAATTGACTTGGTTACATTACATCCAGGATTTGTAATTGGTCCCTCCTTACATTCAAAGCTTAATTTGTCTTTGGAGGTGATTCTGAACATCATAAAGGGTAACAATCAACAGCCCTTGAGGATTATAAACATGCTATATCTTCGTACATAAATTTATAATTTTCATGAAATCTTCCCGTATTTGTGTTTAGAGGCCTACATTTTCCTTATTATATATCTAAAATTACACTTTGTCTTTTCATATTTTCAAGTAAAGGTAACCTTCCTGTGAATCATGACACAGATATCATGTTGCCACATTTAAAGTTATCAACTGGCTGAGTTGTTTTCTGCAGGAAGATCTTGCTGTCCTGTTTTCAAGTATACATTATTGCTAAAGTGATTATCTCAATGCAGGAGTTGACACATTCCCTAGACCTTACAGATTTGTTGATGTTAGAGATGTTGCGTATGCACATGTTCAAGCTCTCGAGGTTCCCACCGCCAATGGCAGATATTTGTTAGTTGGAAAAGTTACACAACGTTGCGAGGTTCTGAAGATTCTACACGAACATTATCCAACTCTGCACCTCCCAGAAAAGTAAGTTCAAGTTTAGGATGTGCAAACCATTATAGTTTGGAATTAATAATCTTAATTAGTTATAATATGGTAATTTGCAAGGACTATTATTTTAAGACTTCTATATTGTTTACTTATGGCAGATTCAAAGCTGCAGACTGTGAGCCAACTTACCAGATTTCTAAAGAGAGGACAAAGAGTTTAGGAATCAACTTTATGCCTCTGGAGGTGACTTTTAGGGACACTGTTGAAAGCTTAAAGGAAAAAGGCTTCCTTAATTTTTGAAATGCTCCAAAAGGAACTAATGAAAAGCATTTCAAAGGAATTGTATCCATTTTTATTTAATTATAGAAATGAGGGCCAGTTGAATATTCATAAGGGATAAACTATTACAAACCCATTTGGTTACGTGGAGAACCTCTCAAATTAAACTTTTTATGTATCCATTTTTATCTAATATGCCCCATTCTTCAACCCTTCTTGAGGAGTTTTATGACTGTTCATAGTTCTACTTTACACCAAAGAAGCCCATCTTAATTTATTTTGATTCGATACTAGAAGTATATCAATATTTCTCCAATAACCAAATGCTTTTGTCTGTAAATACTGCATATTTGATTCCATCCATTAATTTATTTCTTTCATATGAGTTCAGTCAATAAACTTACTGGTGTGGCAAATTGCTGGGCTGTTAATTGTTATGGTATAAATATATGGTTGAGTTTTATTCTCCTTTGAATTAGTTTTTTAAAGTGAGTTATATCCAAACTATATTTTCCGGGAGAAATTGGCATAATTTTTTATCGAGATTCAAAGCAAACTGCCCAAAGGTTACAAATTGGGCAAATCGAAATTTTAATTTGCTTGCTACTTGTTTCATAGCAAATGGCTAACAGCAACAGTGAACAACCAATAGCAGCTGCAACATTCACATAACTGACAATCCCTACTCTCTCGACAGCAAGACAATAAGACTGTTGATGCGTGATTTTGACATCAACTAATTGACACGTGCGTAACGTTGGTTGGCCAAGAGACACACGTGGGTATGGATAACGTGTAGAGTAAATGCAGTAATGAGAGCTTTTTAAAGTGGTTCAGATGCTAAGGTAGCAAGCCCTACATCCACTTATAGTTGTATTAGTATTGTGGGTCAGGTCGCAACAGCGGACTGACTTACAAATGATTAGGGAAAAGTAAACACAAAGATACAAGAGAGAGAGAGAGAGATAGCTAGTTCAGAGTGTAAAAAGGCCGAATCCCCTCAATGAAGGGGTCTTCCCCTTTTTATAGTGAGATGAGTGCAAGTAATTATCATTAAATCCGTGGGTTGGTGTGAATGTCAGGACAAAATCTGGCTTTATGTCACATTGCCCACCTTTCAAACTGATTTCACGCGATTTGGAGCAAGGAATGGACACGTGGGATCTCCACAGCGTCTGGTAGGCCTAGCGCGCGCTTACCGTTCTGACGGGAGCAAGTCACACTCCATCACGTGATTTCCCACGCCAGCCCTTGATTTTCCAGGCATAACAAAGACATTTTGAAATCTTAAAGGATACTAAATTATGACTTGTTTCTAGTCAAATTTGAAGGATTTTATTCTTAATGAAACTTACAATTAAAAACAAGGATTCAAACTTCAAAGCAAATTTGTTGGAATGTGAACACTTTTTGGTAATTGATGAAGAAAAGGCAAGGAAGAAGAAAAAGCAAACAAGAAGAAAAGAGCATTTAAGTTTTAGGCAAATTTCTAGTATAGGAATTTGTAATTGAGAATAATTGTTTTCTTATTTATTTCAAGATAAATAAGGGAAGTAGAATTGGTTTAGGAGAATGAAGTTAAATTAGAGGAGTTATATTAGGAATATAAATATAAATCCTAATAGAATAAGAATGTCCTATTTTAACTATAAATAGGGGAGTTAGAACCAATTCAAGATTATGAGACAGAGAAGTAAAGAAAGAAAGAATGTGAGGATACAAAGAGTTTTAATGTAAGGATACTAAGGGGTATTAAACACCATAGGAACAACATATTCGGTTGAAGAATTAGAAGATCCAATGATCGCTTATAATGAAGGTTGATGGTGTGATGAAACACTTGTATCGTATTCATATTATTATAATGAAAACTCTCTCATCTTTGGATGTAGGCAAGTTATACCGAACCATGTAAAATATCGTGTACCTTTATATGTGTTGTTATTGCTGTTTTTTATTTTATTTTTTACTCCTCCAATTTTCAATATGGTATTAGAGCAGATTCTGATTTTCAACATGGTATCAGAGCAGATTCTGATTTCCAACATGGTATCAGAGCAATTGGTTATATTGCCATCAGATTCTCAACATGGTATCAAAACTTATTTTCTTAAGGGACCTACGGGGAAAAGGGGCCTATGGAAGATGAAGCGAAAATTGCACGGTAATGGTCTGCAAGAATGTTGGCAACAGGATCGACGAGAGAAAGCCATCAAGACTCCAACCAATGGTGGAGTGAAGAAGCCACTAAGGGTGTTGGAGAGAAGAGAAGAAGCCAACAATGGGCTGAAGAAGAAGAAGCCAATGGTCGGCTGAAGTTGTAGAAAAAAGGAGTAAGAGAATAAAGAACAAGCCTAGAAGATTAATTTCCAAAAAGGTTCAAGGAGGAATGTTGGAATGTGAACATTTTTTAGTAATTGAAAAAGAAAAGGCAAACAAGAAGAAAAGGGAATTTAAATTTTAGGCAAATTTTTAGTTTAAGAATTTTTAATTGACAACAATTGATTTTTTTTTTTTTTTTTCTATTGTAAGATAAATAAAGGAAGTAGAATTGGTTTAAGAGAATGAAGTTAAATTAGAGGAGTTCTATTAGGAATAAGAATATGAATCCTAATAGAATAAGAATATCCTATTTTACCTATAAATAGGGGAGTTAGAATCAATTCAAGCTTATGAGAGAGGGAAGTAAAGAAAGAGAGAATGTGAGGGTACAAAGAGTTTTAATGTAAGGGTATCAAGGGGTATTAAACACCATAGGAATAAGATATTGGGTTAAAGAATTAGAGGGTCCAACGATTCTTATAATGAAGGTTGATGGTGTGATGACATTTGTATCGTATTCATGTTATTATAGTGAAAATCCTCTTATCCATGGATATAGGCAAATTATGTCGAACCACGTAAAATATTGTGTGTCTTTATATGTGTTGTTATTGTTGTTCTTTATTTTATCTTTTATCGTCCAATTTTCAACATGATATCAGAACAATTCGGATTTTCAACATGGTATCAGAGCAGATTCTGATTTCCAACATGGTATTAGAGCAATTGGTTGTATTGCTGTTAGATTCTCAACAAAATTGTCTTCCATGTATAGTAACTGAAACCTGTAAGTTGGCCATTTACTTACATGCCATAATGATATCTATGCATTACGATTTGTAGTCTGAAAGTGTATAATGTAAGACATGCACCACGTGTTACAATTCATCTGTCAGTCATAGCCATACTTGGTATTTGATTAAATATCAGATTTGATTCATCGTATTTAGCTGTAAACCTACACTAGAAAAGCCGAGTTTCTTGCAGCTTGACACAATTTCACAGAGAGATGGAGAGAATAAGTGGAGAAGGGAAGGTGGTGTGTGTGACTGGAGCTTCAGGTTTCATAGCTTCATGGTTCGTTAAGCTTTTACTTGAACGTAATTACACTGTCAAAGCTACTGTTCGTGACCCAAGTCAGTCTCTCTCTTTCTCACTTTAGCTTATATATGGATGCTTCTTACTTTAATTTGTGCGTCTCCAAGTTCTAGCTCCGGGTTCATTATTGGTGGTTAATTTTGCTGATTAGACTGCGATTAGAAAGAATGGTCAAAGTGTCAATTTTCGCATTACAAAAGTGTTAATATATTTCTCAACTAAGTAGACATATTCTAGTTGAAAGACGATCGAATAAAATGCAAAACAAACAATATCTATTAAGTTGAACCCAAACTATTAAAATTAGGTATCTAAACCAACTTGCAACCAGATCGTGTGTGCCACTATAAGGTTAGTCATGTACAAGCCTAGACTAAAATTAAACATCTTGGATTTATTCAACTAAGTATATTTGAACGAATGATGGTTACATGAAACTGAAAACAAATCCATAAAATCATGAGACCATGACCTAATCTGGGTCATCATTAGTTCTAGAAATGTAACTATAGGATCAGCAGTTAACTGCTTGTACTTACATGTGCCACAGATGACCCTAAGATAAAGCATTTGCATGAACTTGATGGAACTAAAGAAAGACTTCATATCTTCAAGGCAAACTTATTGGAAGAAGGGTCTTTTGATTCTGCAGTTGATGGATGTGAAGGTGTTTTCCATACAGCATCCCCTGTAACTTTCTCAGCCAATGACCCACAGGTTTTATCACAGACACTTCATTTTTTTATTTTTTTTTTATCTTGTCAATTTAAATCAACACAAAGAAAGTCAAGTATGCTACTAGTATAGTTCAATATAAATGTCTACATACTAGCTACTTCCAACTTCTTTTCTCTCATATTTCAGGCAGAATTGATTGATCCTGCGGTGAAGGGAACACTCAATGTTCTTAGGTCACGTGCAAAAGTTCAGTCTGTCAAGAGAGTAGTAGTAACATCTTCTATAGCTTCAATTTTGTTCAATGGAAATCCTCTGACCCCTGATGTGGTGGTGGATGAGACTTGGTTTTCAAGTACAGCTTTGTGCAGGGAGTTCAATTTCTTGATTCACTGAACTTCTTTTTCTCTTTCATTATGGTTAGTCTAATTTTGAATTTCTTCCAGAACTGGTATCTGGTTTCAAAGACCCTAGCTGAAGAGGCTTCTTGGAAATTTTCTAAAGAGAATGGGATAGACTTGGTTACATTACATCCAGGATTGGTCATCGGTCCCTTCTTACACTCAACTCTTAATCTGTCTCTGGAGGTGATTCTGGACATCACAAATGGTAATAATTTTTTAAGCAAATTTAAAATTTTCATCAAGTGCTAGCTCATAAAAGTAGTGACCATACTCCTTCCTGTTTATGCTACTTAAACTGATATTCGATTAAGTGATTAGGCCACATACTGCATACTCCTTGGGAGGTGAGTCTTAGGGACACTGTGGTGAGTCTTAGGGACACTGTGGAATGCTTCAAGGAGAAAGGCTTTTTCAATGTCTAAAATGTTACCGAAAGAAGTAGCGAAAAGCATTGCAAAGAAATTGTGTACATTTCTGATCAACCAGACAAACGGAAGCCAATTAAATGAGAAACCTGAATTATATAAAGATCATTTAGTTACGAGCACAGCCTCTTAAATAAAGAGTCTGATGTATCCATTCTATAGTTCTCTTTCCTCAAGCCATTTATCAATCACTAGAGATCAAAATCACTAATTGTCGCAAGTACTTGCAGGAATTATGATCAAGATTGAGGACTGTTTAGACGGTGAAACACTGAAAATAAGATGAATGTGACAAGATGTCATAATAAAATCTGATTTGGCTTGGTCAAAGAGGGTTACTATGATTTTATAGAAAGACTTGTTTCCAATAAAAAATTGATTTTTTTTAGTAAAAAAAGAGACAGAATTGAATACCAGTTTGAAAGTAAAATCTATTCAATCTTCTTTAACTGATATATGCAAGTTGGCCACTACTGTCACCATGATCCAATGCGGTTACAATTGAACTCTAAAACTGTCCCTTGTTGAAACTCGTGTATCATGTGGAGTATTTATTTTAATAAATAATAAAGTAAATGCTTTCCATTTAAGTCCATTTTTACACCAGAGAAATCAATCTCCACCTTGACACAAATTCACAGAGAGAGAATGAGTGGAGAAGGGAAGGTGGTTTGTGTAACAGGAGCTTCAGGTTTCATAGCATCATGGTTAGTGAAGCTGTTACTTGAACATGGCTACACTGTCAAAGCCACCGTTCGCAACCCAAGTCAGTTGCTCTCTTGCCTCTTTGTATGGTTAACTTACTAATGAAGAAAAAATAAAAAGTTTTCATTTTGATTTGTTTCTTCTTGATGTGCTTGGTCAGTGTTGGTTTCTCTCTTTAGACTAAATTTGGGTGTGATTAGTTTTATCAATGTAATTTAAGGTCAGCAGTTAAGTACTGATTCTATTCACATGTGCTGTGCCACAGATGACCCTAAGATAAAACACTTACATGAACTTGATGGAGCTAAAGAAAGACTTCATTTGTTCAAGGCAAATTTGTTAGAAGAAGGATCTTTTGATTCTGCAGTTGATGGCTGTGTAGGTGTTTTCCATACAGCATCCCCTGTAATTTTGTCAGCCAGTGACCCTCAGGTTTATCACATATACTACTTGATCCCCTTTTTTTCCCTTCTGAATATAAATCAACAAAAAGAAATTCAACATGTATCTTTTTTATTAACAGATATGATTAGATTCTGATAGTATATTTTCTTTTCTGCATAGAGTATGGTATCTACTTTCAACTTTTTTTCTGGCATATTTTAGGAAAAATTGATTGATCCTGCAGTGAAGGGAACACTTAATGTTCTAAGGACATGTGCAAAAGTTCAGTCTGTCAAGAGGGTAGTTATAACATCTTCTATAGCGTCAGTTTTATTCAATGGAAACCCTTTGACCCCTGATGTGGTAGTGGATGAGACTTGGTTTTCAAATCCAGCGTTGTGCAAGGAATCAAAGGTACATAAATATTCCAATTTCTTGATACTTATGTATTTCAAACAATAATTTATTGATATGAGAATTAATATTACGTATTCCAAACAATATCTTAAAATTCTCATCTCTAGTGATATGAATAGTCTCTCCATGAGTCCTACATGTAGTAGACATCAACATTTCCTAGTGATAAATATATTATGAATTGATATCTGAAAAAGTCCTAACATGTAGAAAAGATCTCTAGACCCTCTAATTTTGATTTTCTTCCAGGAATGGTATTCTGTTTCAAAGACCTTAGCAGAAGAGGCTGCGTCGAAATTCGCAAAAGAGAATGGGATAGACTTGGTTACATTACATCCAGGATTGGTGATTGGTCCCTTCTTACAGTCAGTGCTTAATTTCTCTGTGGAGGTGATTCTGGACATCCTGAATGGTAAGTATTCCATCTCAAATCAACACCAACCTGCCAAAAATATGACAAGACCAGGTGACCTTTATGCTACATCAACTATTGTTCCATCTAGTTGAAGCTTTATATTAACCAAAGGACCCCATATATTTGTTTCTGAGGCCTTCTAAAGTTGTTTACACTGTATCTAAGTGGTTGAGCTTGTTTATTGAATGCAGGAGCTCAAACATATCCTGGCCCTTACAGACTTGTTGACGTTAGAGATGTTGCATTTGCACATATTCAAGCGCTTGAGGTACCCGAAGCTAGCGGTAGATATTTGTTAATTGGAAGAGTTACACAACTTTGCGAGATTCTGAAGATTCTGCATGAGCATTACCCTACTTTGCACCTTCCAGAAAAGTATGTTGACTCTTATTGTCTTTTTATTCAGTTACTTGGATACAAAATTCTGTTCGTCCTTTGGTCTGAGTAGGGCAATAAAAGAACAGATTACAATACAAGCTCTTCATGCTTGATTCCCTGAACTGAGTCACAAGTTTTAATATACTTATGCAGATTTGAAGCTGCAAAGCATAAGCCAACATATCAGATTTCTCAAGAGAGAGCAAAGAGTTTGGGTATCAATTTTATGCCTTGGGAAACTAGTCTTAGAGACACTGTGGAATGCTTCAAGAAGAAAGGCTTCCTCAATGTCTAAGAAGCTACTGAAAAAAGTGATGAAAAGAACTGCAAATAAATTGTGTCCATTCCTGATCGATTAAAGAAACAAAGGCTAGTTAAATTCTAAAACCGAGCTGTATAAAAATCATTTACTTATCTGCATAATCTCTCAAATCAAGATTACTTTGTATCTATTTTGCCGTTCACTGTACTTGCAATATAATACATATAATGACTAGCTAGTAACAGTTGTAAAGGGCCACTATGGGTGGTGATTGGTAAAAAGCAAATATCAACATGAAGGTTCCTGATTCGAGTCCCCTTCAGGCACCTATAAGGGAGGATGACATGAGAGAAAATTTATCCTTATCGTTAACTTTCAGAGTTCCAAGAGATTAATTGAGATGCGCACTACCTGACCGAACACCCCTAACAAATAAAAAATAAAGATTAGTTAAAAAAGTTGCGAAATTCACATGTAAACAAGTACTTAAGAAGTACCAAAGATCTGTCTACCTAACTGAGAATATGCGGGACATAATCAGATATTTGGTAAGGAGTATACGTGTCACTTTTCACTTTGTGAAACTTCAGGGTATATATTTAATATTTCTGTGCTTAAAGTCTTCCATTTGAGGCACTAACGGGGCCACCCGATGCAATTAAGTGACTACTCATTGTTCTAATTTCACTTTAACAAATATATAAATGGATTCATTGTGCTTGACTCGATTCACACCAGAGAACTCGATCTCTACCTTGACAAAAAATTCCCATAGACTTAGAGACAATGAGTGGAGAAGGGAAATTGGTGTGTGTTACAGGAGCTTCAGGTTACATAGCTTCATGGTTAGTGAAGCTGTTGCTTGAACGTGGTTACACCGTCAAAGCCACTGTTCGTGACCCGGGTTAGTCTCTGTGTCTCTCACTTCAGCTTTTCTATATTTGGATGATTTTGACTTTTTAAGTTCTATGTCTCCAAGTTTTACTTCTGGGTTTAATAGTTTTACTGGTAAGGTTGCTGTTAGATCATAAAGTAGTCAACCATACATGTGTTATCCTTTTGTTGCTTTTGTTTTACTCAAGTGGCTTTGACATGACACGCTATGATATTGAACACCATCAAGAAGAAAGCTTCTAGTTTGATTAATTACTAAAACTACCCATCAACTTGTTCTAATTTACATTTGCAACAGATGATCCTAAGATAAAGCACTTACATGAACTTGATGGAGCTAAAGAAAGACTTCATTTGTTGAAAGCAAACTTGTTAGAAGAAGGATCTTTTGATTCTGCAGTTGATGGCTGTGAAGGTGTTTTCCATACAGCTTCCCCTGTATTTGTTTCAACCAATGACCCTCAGGTTATGATTATCCCATATATTTATTTTTTCAATATAGTTCAATAAAAAACTTTCTGCTTACTAATACCAACTGCTTCTTTCTTATATACTGCAGGCAGATTTTATTGATCCTGCAGTAAAGGGAACACTTAATGTTCTTAGTTCATGCATAAAAGTTCAGTCTGTCAAAAGAGTTGTTGTAACAGCTTCTCTAGCTTCAATTGTATTCAATGGAAAACCTCTGACCCCTGATGTGGTGGTTGATGAGATTTGGTTTTCAGATCCAGCTTTTTGCAAGGAGTCAAAGGTGTGTAAAGTTTCTAATTTCTTGATACTTGTATGTCTTTCACACTAATTTTCTTTATTTCAGATTTTGAGCATTATACTCTTCTATGAACTTCTCTTTAGCATCTCATACAAGCTATCTACCTATTATAATCCATTCAGAAAATCTATTTCCCACATCTGAAAGATGACAATCACTGAATATTTTCTAGGGACAGGCCTTTTCTCATAAAATGCATTTTTTTTGGTAATCATCTTGGCTCATCTTTTTTAATTTTCTTCCAGTACTGGTATCATCTTTCCAAGACCTTAGCAGAAGAGGCAGCTTGGAGATTTGCAAAAGAGAATGGGATTGACTTGATTACATTACATCCGGGATTGGTTATCGGTCCCTTGTTACAGTCATCACTTAATTTCTCTGTGGAGGTGATTTCGAACCTTTTCAATGGTAATAATCAGCAACCATTCAAGTATTATGATTATGATTTATCTTTATTTTTACGTAAATTTCTTATTTATCCTTGAGTGAGGTAATCAGACTGCAGACAAAAAAAGTGAATCAAAAAATGTTTTTTTGTGTTAGACATTACACTGCCACATTTTCTGCTAATTGAGTGCTAGGATTTCTGTTCCTTGTTGCCTAATCCATTTCAACTAAGAGTGAAGATCTTGTTGGTCTCTTCTCATTCAACAAATGGC
>CM047741.1:25828044-25869080 GCA_026225825.1 Pistacia integerrima | reverse complement strand
ACCAACTTAAATCTACAGTATCCCACCATCATGATCACTCACTTAAATCTTGAGAGTCAGGAGATTCGAACTTGAGACCGTGTGCCTTATGTTAGACTTTTTTCATTATGGTCCTACAATTTTAATATAATTACGTTATGGTCCTACACTTTTATACTGATGTGGCTGATGTGGTATGGTTGTGTCTCTTCCCTTGAGCAGTTGTTGTAATATCCCACTTGAGGTACGTATTTAAGATTTGTTGTATTAGTTAAAAGTTTATTGTTTCAACTTAAATTGAGTTTGCATGTTGAGTTGGTTGAATTGTTGCCTTGAAATTGGTTGAGTTTTGGTGAAGTTGGAAATCCAATCTTCGCCGGGGCGAAGGAGAAGCTTCGCCGCGGCGAGGAGGAGAAGTTACACTGCGGGTAGGTTCTGCCCTATTTCGCCGAGGTGACGAAAAATGCTTCGCCGCGGCGACGAGCCTAAGACAAAGATTCTTGAGTTTTCTAGAGAATTCTTCTTTAGGGTCACAATGACCATTCTACCCCTAATTAGTAGGAAAAGTGGAGAGTCAAATGAAAGGAAATTTAGTAGAGATTGTGTTTAGATGGGGGTGTAATTGTAAAGAATCAAAGGATATAGATGAAATTTCCAAGGAAGGACAAGGGCAAAATGGGAAATGAAGCTTATAATATGAACTAAAAAGAGTAAAGTGTAGAGAAAGCCTTTATTCATCTTCATTCCACCGCCTCTTCCATTTGCCCATATTCTCTCAATTTCTCCACCCAATTTTCCAAGAGTTCTAAGGGATTTAAGAGGGGTTTTGAGTAGAGATTTCATCTAAAGCTTCCTAAGGTAAGGATTCATGCTTTAGATGTGAGTTTTCTTATATTTGTAGTGAAATCTTATTTGGTTGTTGCTGTCTTTGTGGTTGTTTTGAGTTGTAGAGAAGAGACAAGTCCACAAAAGGAAGGAAAAGTGCTAAAGAAGCCATCTTTGCACAAGGTAAGTAAATCCTACCAACTTGAGTTTTAAACAAGGTTTTTGTGTAGAGATGTATGCATGATCAGTATGTAGTATGATTTATGAGAAAATTGAGTTGAGATGAGTAGTTATTTTGTAGTTGTTTGGATTGATTCCATGTATGAGAAGTGTTTTAATGTGTATTGAGAATGGAATTTGAGATGAAGTTTGAGAGATGTTGTGTGAAGCTTTTTGGGAGTGCTTTTCTTGACAGGGATTATGAGTATTTGAGAGAGTTTTTCCCCATTTTGGATGGTTAGAAAAATGAAGTTTAGTAGTAATTTTAGTAGAGTGTTTTTATGCACATAAGTTGTTTGAAGAAATGCCTAAGTGAAATCTGCCCTATCACTGCCGTAACTTTCTAAGTAATTTTTGAGCATCTTACGGTTTGAACTGGGCTGAGATCAAAACAGATAAGTTGTAGCCCTGTTTCTAAGCTTTGAAAGGAGACCAGAACCGTAGCAATCAGAGCTGTATAACGAAAGTTATGGCCGTTTTAGTGTGACCTGTGCAGAATGACGGGTTTGAGGAAATATTGTAGTTGGCATTTCATTAGTGCATTAGGGAGCATGAGACAGCTCTACACCTTTGTTTATACACTTGAGAAGTAGCTTGAGATTTAATAGAGAATTTGAGTATAAGCTACTTTAAGAGTTAAGAGTTAAGAGAATAGAGTAGGTTGTGCGATGGGGAACCCGTGAGTAATGGGTAGAGTATTCCCGCATGTACGCCGCATTGAGAGAGCGGCATGAGTATCAGATAGAGAAGTGGTGTAGCCCGTGAGAGTGCATGCGGATGAGGGCTATACCCGAGTACCCGAGAGAGAGAGATTATACACTCACATGGCCAAGGGTTCCGAATCCATGCATAACCGAGTCCGATCGGCTAGAATGAATAGAGGTCATGTAGAGTGGGAGCGAGTCCCAGCTGTGCCCCGGTAAGATGGGGTTGTGACGTACTAAAGAGAGTTACTAGAAAAGAGTTTCTAAGAGAAAGAAAAAGAAGAAAAAGACGTACCCAAAGAGAGATTGAACGGGGAGTTGTAAGGAAAGAATTAGAGAGAGTGTTACGGGGATAGCATGAGCAGAGGATTTATTTACTGAGCATTATTTTAGTGCTCACCCCGTTGTTTCCTATGTTTTGCAGGACCTAGGTGAGGACACTGTCGGATGGATGTCGGCGTTCGAGAAGGAGTGGCTACACTGTCCCTTGTGTTTTTGATGACTTATGTTTATGTTATGCATTTTGTGTAAAAATGTATATGTTTGTAAAGAATATGTATATATATTTAATAAAAGAAAATTTTGGGCCCAATTTCTTTATGTTATTTTATATGTATTTCTTTACTAAGTTTTGAGTAGTAGTGACTATTACATTTTTGGTATCAGAGCCGAGATTTTGGGATTTGACAGAGTGCCATTCTTCTCGCTACGACGTCCGATAGCCGACTGTGTGAGTTAATTCTTTCCTTACGTTACGTGTTCTTTTGAATTAATCAAATATGGTTGTTTTGTATATGAGGCGTAGTAACAGGAGGAAGGGTAAGAGTGTGATGCATGAGGGAGAATCCTCCAACCCACCAGAATTGACTCCCCCTACCCTTGATGAGACAAGGATTCGAGCCATAGTACAGCAGGTCTTAGCGGAGAGTCAGGGGAGAGTAGTTCAGGAGAGAATTGAGACTTCCAATAGAGTACCACCTCTGAGACAAGAGCGAGAAGTGCCGGTACCTCAGCCAGTACAAGCTCGAGGCGATCCGATTCAGGGGCTTGTAAATCAGCACCAGCCGCCAGCATTTAAAGGTACAAGGGACCCGCTAGAGGCGGAGGAGTGGTTTAAGTCCGCAGAGCGGACGGCGGCATTGTTTTCCCTGAATGATCGAGAGAGGATCAGATATGCTAGTTTCTTGTTTAAGGGAGATGCCCGAATATGGTGGGAATTAATGGAGGAGACCCATGACATAGCCTCGATGACTTGGGAGGAATTTAGAAGGTTGTTTGAGGCCGAGTATCGAACAGAAGATCGAGTACATGAGAAAGTCCAAGAGTTTATTCACTTGAAACAGGGGACTAGTACGGTGAAGGAGTATTCCGTAAGATTCAACTCCCTTGCTCGCTTTGCACCCAGAATAGTGTATACACCGGAGTTAAGGAGAGACAAGTTTGTGCAAGGGTTGAGATCAGATATTGCTCGAGATGTAATGACAGGAGTCGAGCCCCCTCATACCTACAGTGAAGCTTTAGCACGGGCTTTAAGGGCATAGATCTATGTGAACAAATATATTGCAGAGGGGTTGGCTTTGACAGTATCTAGTGAGCCATCCACCACCTTACAGAGGAAGAGAGTAGATGTCACAAAGAATAGAGAAGTAAGGGCCAAGAAGAAGTTTCAACCAAGGAAGAATAGGAGAGATTGGCGGTATGGACGGCCCGGGAGACGAGGGTTGGGTTTCCCCTTGTGTTAAGTGTGGGAGGAACCATCCAGGAGAGTGTTTGAGGGATCAAAATGTGTGTTACAAGTGCCGACAGCCAGGGCATATGTGGAGAGATTGTAAAGCTCCCCTTCCACCGACGACCCAGATCCCTAGAGGTACAAATGCCAGGGTTTTTACAGTAGGCATGAGGCCGAGCCGTCACCCATCACCAGAATAGTCAGCTTATTATTTCATGCTGTTTCTTTATATGCTTTGATTGATTCTGGAGCCACGCATTCTTTTATTTCTCATGGAATGATAGAGAGATTAAATTTGAAACCTGTTAAAGTGAGTCAGCCCATTAAGATAGAGTTGCCTGATGGAGTTAGTGTGTTGACTCAAGAGATGTTGATAGGAGAGGCGGTAGTGATTCATGGTCGAGAGTTGGTAGTTGACTTAATAGTCTTCGATATGCCCGATTTTGATATAATTTTGGGTATGGATTTCCTAGGGAGGAATGGAGTAGAAATTGACCGTCGAAAAAAGAAAGCGAGATTTAATCTCGATAATGGAGATAAGTTTAGTTTCGGAGAGGGCCATCGATTGAGTATGTTGATTAGTAGTGTAAAGGCGAGAAAGATGTTGAGAAAGGGGTGTTCTGGATACATTGCTCATGTAGTACAGAGAATAGATGTCACAAAGTCAACAGTCAAAACGGGTCAAACAAACCTAAAACCCATTAGGTTAACCCGACCCGGTCAACATGGTCAACGGTCCAGACCGATCAACGGGTCGGACTTGTCAACGGTTTAGACCAGCCTGATGGACTAAACCGGGTCGACCCGACTCGGTTAAAACGAGTCAAAGGACCCAGATTCTGACCCGACGCATGGTGGCGCGTGAGAGGGCCTGTGCTTGCGTCAGGCGCGTGAGGATGTGTGCCTAGCGCGTGTGGGCGCGTGACGGAGTGTGAGAGCACGTGACAATGCTATGTAGGTGTGTGAAGGCGCGTGGGAATGTGTGCTATCTTCTGGCGGAGCATGAAGGCGCGTGGGACACGTGTTTTAGTCACGACGGCGCGTGGAAGTTGGTGACAGTTTGTATGATGGTTTTTTTATGTCATATATATTGCCTTGTTATGCATAAATAATGTGTTATTCTTATATTGATTTGTGATATATTATATAATTCATGTTATAAATTATTTGATGTTTTATGATCGTATATATTTGATTAATTTAGAGTAGTCGTAGCATCTAAATTATGATAATATATGCATTAAGTAATATTATTTATAATCATATTAAGGTTAATAACATCGTTTTGTAGTTAATCATATTAATATAATCATATTACCCACAGGGAATGTTATATTTTCATGATTAATTAGAGATGAAATAGAAATTATTCTTATTTCTTAATTAGCCCATAGGTATTATGAAATGTTAATAATTTCTAGTTTCATCATTAAAGGATAATGAATCATAATATGTAATGTCTTTACCCACAGGGAGATTTTATGATATGTCGATTCATTTATGATTTATTATTTGCTTTACATTGGTAAACTTATAATTGTTATTGATGGTTTGTGCCTCATAATTTATTTAGTGAGCGTGTCTATTGATATACCTACAGTTGATCAAACTTTGATGATGGTTGAGGATAAGGTTCCTAATTTAAATGGTGATAACTACAAATCCTGGAGAGAGGCTGTCTTTCTTCATTTAGGGTGCATAAATCTTGACTATGCTTTTCGTAAGGAAGAGCCACCTACACCTACAGATACTAGTTCTCAAGCTGAGATTGCTTTGTATGAATGGTGGGAGCGATCTAACCGTTTAAGCATGATGTTTATCAAATCTCACATTACGACTAGTATCCGTGGGTCGATACCGGAGTGTGAAAATGTCAAGGATCTGATGGAGGCAATTCATGCACAGTTTGAAACATCAGACAAGGCATTAGGAAGCATCCTAATGAGTAGATTGACATCCATGAAGTTCACTGGAATTAAAGGAGTCCGTGAGCATATTATGAAAATGCGGGACATTGCTGCTCAGTTGAAATCCCTTCAGATGGTGATTAATGATGATTTCCTGGTGCATTATGTCCCTGAACTCTCTCTTGTCTCATTATACTCCTTTCAAGATATCTTATAACACACAGAAGGATAAATGGTCAATCAATGAGCTTTTGACCATGTGTGTTCATGAGGAGGAGAGTCTGCTCAGGAAGTGAATGAAATTGCACATTTGGTGACAGGAAATGTCAAGTACACTTCAAACAAGAATAAGAAGTGGAAGGGAAAAGGCAAGCTGCATGAGGTTACGAGCAAATGTAATAAGGACAATATCAAGTGTTTCTTCAATAAAAAGACGGGACACATGAAGAAGGATTGTCCTAAGAGGAAGGCCTGGCTTGACAAGAAAGGTAACCTCTTATCTCTTGTGTGTTATGAATCTAATATGATTTGTGTTTCACATAATGATTGGTGGATTGATTCTGGTTCTACAATCCATGTTTCTAATACCATACAGGGTTTTCTGGATCAAAGGAAGCCATTGGGAAGTGAATGCAACATCTATTCAGGAAACAGGATGCCTTCACGTGTTGAAGCTGTTGGAACATTTAGACTTATTTTAAGTACTAATTATATTTTGGATTTGGAACGAACCTTTTATATTCCTAGTTTTTCTAGGACTTTAATTTCAGTTTCTAAACTTGTACCTTGTGGATACTCTTTCAACTTTTATGGTAGTTCTTTTAATTTAATTAAGAACTCATCTATTGTTGGAAATGGTACTTTGGTTGATGGTTTGTTTAAAATTCATTTAAGTGATAATGTTCCTTATAGTCTTATGACTTCACATGCTCACACTGGTATGAAACATACTATTATGTATGAAAACTCTTCTTTTCTGTGGCATAGGAGATTAGGACACATCTCCATTGATAGGATTAAAAGGTTGGTAAATGCTAGAGTTCTTGAAACTCTTGACTTTACTGACTTTGATACTTGTGTAGACTGCATTAAGGGAAAGCAGACTAACAAATCCAAGAAGGGTGCCAGGAAGAGTTCTGAACTTTTAGAAATCATACACACATATATTTGTTGCCCTGACATGAGCTCTAGTGGTCAGAAATATTTCATCACATTTATTGATGATTACTCACGATATATGTATCTCTATTTGCTTTATCACAAGGATGAAGCGTTGGATGCTTTCAAAATATATAAAACAGAAGTAGAGAAACAATGTGGAAAACAAATTAAGATCGTGAGATCTGATAGAGGTGGTGAATATTATGGTATATATACTGGTACAGGACAAGCACTTGGTCCATTTACTAAATTTCTTCAAGAGCAAGGTATTGTGGCTCAGTACACCTTGCCTGACACACCATCTCAAAATGGTGTAGCAGAACGGAGAAATAGAACATTAATGGATATGGTACGGAGTATGCTAAGTAACTCCAAACTTCCTCATTCTTTGTGGATTAAAGCTCTCAAAACTGCAGTGTATATATTAAACCGAGTTCCAACTAAGGCGGTTTCCAAAACACCATTCGAATTATGGAAGGGTTGGAAACCAAGTTTAAGTCATTTACGCATCTGGGGTTGCCCAGTTGAAGTTAGAGTTTATAATCCACAAGAACGGAAGTTAGATCCTAGGACTATCAGTGCATATTTTATTGGATATGCGGAAAAATCCAAGGGATATAAGTTCTATTGTTCGAACCATTCCAGTAGAATTGTTGAATCAAGAAATGCCAAATTTCTTGAAAATGATGTGGTTAGTGGGAGTGATCAAATCAGAGACTTAGTCCTTGAGAAAATTGATGTTTTAGACAATGCTTCTACATTAAGTAAAAAATTGGTTATTCATTCAAACAGGGTAAATAATGAGGAACCGCTCAATCAAAATCCACATTCTGATGAGATTGTTTTAGAAGATCATTTTGAACAACCTCCACTACAAGTGGAACAACCAGTTGTGCAACAGTCTCAAGAGACTGCTGATACAACATTAAGGAGATCTACTAGAACAAAGAAATCAGCACTTCCTACTGATTATGAAGTGTATATGCAAGAGTCTGACTGTGACATAGGTATTGAGGATGATCCAGACACGTTTTTACAAGCTATGAACAGTAGTAAATCTGAGTTGTGGTATAATGCCATGATAGACGAGATGAATTCTATGGCGGATAATGAAGTTTGGGACCTTGTTGAGTTGCCTACTGGAAAGAAACCTATTGGTTGTAAATGGGTATTTAAAACAAAAAAAGATTCATTGTGCAACATTGAAAGATACAAGGCTAGACTTGTTGCCAATGGGTTCACACAAAGGGAAGGAATAGATTACAAAGAAACATTTTCTCCAGTTTCTAAAAAGGATTCCTTCCGTATCATAATGGCATTAGTTGCCCATTTCAATTTAGATTTACATCAAATAGATGTTAAAACAGCTTTTCTCAATAGAGATTTGGAGGAAGAGGTTTATATAAAACAACCTGATGGGTTCATTTCAAGTGATGGTGAGCATTTGTTTTGCAAGCTTAAGATGTCTATTTATGGACTTAAACAAGCCTCCCGACAGTGGTATTTAAGATTTCACATTGTTATCTCTTCATTTGGTTTTGTAAAGAATGTCATGGATCAGTGTATATACCACAAGGTCAGTGGGAGTAAAATCATCTTTCTTGTGTTATATGTAGATGATATTCTACTTGCAACCAATGATTTGAGTTTGCTACATGAGGTGAAACAATTTCTCTCTCAACATTTTAGTATCAAGGATATGGGTGAGGCGTCTTATGTCATTGGCATTAAGATTCATAGGGATATGTCTCAACATATTTTGGGACTATCTCAGGAAGCCTATATTAATAAAATTCTTGAGAGATTTAGGATGAAATATTGTTCACCCAGTGTTGCACCCATTGTTAAGGGTGACAGGTTCAATCTGAACCAATGTCCTACACTTGAGATTGAAAAGGAACAAATGAAAACTATTCCTTATGCTTCAGATGTTGGAAGCCTAATGTATGCTCAAGTCTGTACTAGACCTGACATCGCTTTTGCAGTTGGCATGTTAGGAAGATATCAAAGTAATCCAGGTTTGGATCATTGGAGAGCTGCAAAGAAGGTCATGAGGTATCTTCAAGGAACTAAAAGTTTCATGCTTACTTATAGACGGTCAGACATTTTAGAAGTCGTCGGATATTCGGACTCAGACTTTGCTGGCTGTGTTGATTCTCGCAAATCAACATCCGGATATGTTTTTATGCTCGTCGGATGTGCTGTATCTTGGAGAAGTGCCAAACAATCTTTAGTTGCCACTTCTACCATGGAAGCTGAGTTTGTTTCCTGTTTTGAGGCCACTACACAGGGTATTTGGTTAAGAAGTTTCATTTCTGGGCTTGGAGTTGTTGAGTCTATCTCTAGGCCAATAAAGTTATATTGTGACAATTCAGCTACTGTATTCTTTGCTAAGAATAATAAGAGTGGAAGTCGAAGTAAACACATCGACATTAAGTACTTAGCAATAAGGGAGCACGTTAAAGCCAAAGAAGTGTTCATTGAACACATACATACCGAGGAGATGATTACTGATCCTCTAACAAAAGGCATGCCACCAAAGACGTTCAAGGATCATGTTGTTCAAATGGGACTATGTCCCGCTTTGTCACTATAAGAGGTAATACTTTCATTGTCTGAAACTTTGTAATTTAGTTTGTTTTCTCTTTTAAGTTGTATACATTTTGGTTGGAGACAAAGAAACATTCTAGAGGACCTAAAACAAACATTTGAGGTTTGTTCATAAAATGATATTCCACATTTAAGCGTTTATTTAGAAAGAGAAAAATTGCATTGTAATACATGGAAGGTAATACTTGTTTAAAAAGGACTTACCGCTATGATTCATGTAATTTCCCCTTTCTAATTGAACATACCACATTTACATCTCTTCAGTTCTGGATTATATTATACAAGTTTGGACCAAGAGGGAGAATGTTAGACTTTTTTCATTATGGTCCTACACTTTTATACCGATGTGGCTGATGTGGACTGATGTGGTACGGTTGTGTCTCTTCTCTTGAGCAGTTGTCTTTGATGGAAAGACAACTGCATAAAAGGAGACTTTATAGGTCCTTATTTGATGTAGTTTTTTATTTTTAGTTTCAAAACCATCACTCCAAAAATTGCAGTCAGTGGAAGATCTTGTAATTTATAAAGGAGAAAGAAGAACAAACAACAATTGCTATGGCTGGAAGTTTGTCATTTACTTCCGCATATATTCCATGGGGATTTTATATTGAAATTGATTGTATTATCACTTTTATATGAATATTTGAATATAAATATATTTTACACCGTAACCACAAATCCTAATACTGGCCTTACCACTAGAACTACCCAAGGATAATGGCATCAAAATCATGATATCATGATTCTACACAAGTTTAAAAACTAAACGAATCTTTGTCAGTGATGATATAAGGAGCTTTAATTAGAAGTTTGTGTTCATAATATTAGTATAAACATATATTGGAGAGGGCTTGTCAGTTTATACTATCTCCTAAAATCAGGATGGTTTCAACAAAACAGGGAAAAAAATGGAGTACAATAAATTTCATATTTGATACTTGAATGATGAAAGTAAACAGCTTGAAGAAATTAAAAAGAGAAACATCTGAAATTGGATTCTTGGTGTTCAAGAGGTTGATTTCTTTGACTTTGTTGGTCTTTTCTTCTGAACCCTTGACCATCTGTCAACAATTTTGTCCACAAAACCAAAGTAAGCATCGCTCCAACGTTTTCTGATTGATAAAATTAGGATAGGAAGTAGAAGACCAGCTGCATGTCCCAAGCCAAGAGTCAAGTAAAACCACTTGTCAATAAATTCATCACCATTGCCATTCTGATCATCATCAACACTCCCTCCTTTGTTTGAGTTGTCATCATTAGGGCACTTCACAGAATATGCTGACGCAGGAAAAGTTTTCATTTGCCCCAGTTGAGGAATCATGCCTGAAAATCTGATAAGTTTAAGTAACTAAGATATGATAATGAAGACATGCCAGAAGGAATGGAACCTGAAAGATCATTGTGTGAGAGGTCGAAGGATGCCAGCTAATGCAGACTTGTAATGTTTTCAGGAATTTGACCTTGGATGTGGTTTCTTGATAAGTTCAAAACCACCAAGCCGGACAGTCTTGTCAATTCTTCTGGAAATTCTCCGGATAAGTTGTTTCCAGAGAGGTCTATGCTGGTGACCAGAGAAAGAGTCTTGGTGAATTCTCGAGACTGGCCTTTTATGCTGACAACCATACTTTCTTCATAGAAGAGGCCTCTGTACTTTCCATAGAGGAGGTAGTCGGTTAAGTTTCGTTCTCGCGCCATGGCCTTAAGAGCTCCCAAGCTACCCGGGATGCTGCCTGTTAAATTGTTTTCTGCGAGGTCCAGCACTTGCAGTGAACTTAAACTTGAAAGCTTGGAGGGGATTTCTCCAGAGAATCTATTGGACCGCAACCAAAGAATTCTGAGCTCCGGAAAATCATCTCCAAGCAACAGTGGAATGTTACCGGAAAAGTTGTCTGCAAGGTCTAAGGTTTCTAAACTTGATAAGTTCTGGAATGATGATGGAAGATTTCCTGTGAGTTTATTGTTGCTTAGGTGCAGAGACTGAAGCTGCTGTAATTGACCCAAAGATGCTGGAATCTCCCCGGACAAGTTGTTGTAACTAAGGTCCAAAGCTCTTAGGAATGAACAATTCCCTATGCTTGAAGGAATGATTCCAGTAATGTTGTTGCTTGATAGATCAATGACTTGAAGAAGCATCATTTTTCCAATAGAAGCTGGGATTTCTCCTGTTAAACGGTTGCCTGATAGAGACAGAAAAATCAAGTTTGGCATGGATTCACTAATATTTTCTGGAACAAAACTTGAGAAGCGATTGTTGGAGAGGTCAAGTAATTCAATCTCCACAATAGGAAGGGGAATGAGTCCTTCAAGACAGTTGGAGCTGAAATCAACATCTGCGAAGGGGGCTATGTTTAAAGGATTTGGTAGCTAACCTTGTAGCTGATTGAAAGAAACATTTACAAGTGACAGGTTGCCGGAAATATCCCAAAACCAGTTGGGCATGGAACCTGCAATGCTAGCATTTGAAAAATCTAGAAACATGACCTCCTTTTGAGTTTTAAGCCAAGATGGAAATAAGGGACCTAAATGACAAGAACGCATATCAAGATAGCGGACTTGGAATGGTGGAACCTAATTGGTACTGACATTCAAAACGGAGGAGTTAGAGGACAGGTGCAAGATCTTCAATTTAGTCAACCTTGAAAAATGCTCTTCAGAGATACTACCAATTAAATTATTTGAAGAAACATCCAAGGTATCCAACTCTGAAAGAAGTCCAAAACTCTCTGGCAGAGTTCCATTTAGTTCATTCCCGTCAAGGCTCAAGATGGTAAGGTTCTGCAGTTTTCCCAGGGCAGCAGGGATGGTACCTTGAAGCAAATTATAGCTGAGAGTGAGTTCTTCAAGATTTTCAAGTTGACCCAACCATTCAGGCAATTTGCCATGTAAATGGTTGTTGCTTAATCTCAGGTACATCAAACTAGGCAGAGGATTATCAGAAACACAGCCATCGGTTACATCAAGGAATTCAGGGAAAGTACCTGTCAAGTTATTACTTGATAGATCAAAATTTTTTAAGCTGCAAAGTTTACCAATGGAACTTGGAATGCCGCCCTCAACAGCATTATCGGACAGACCAAAATAATTGAGAAAAGTCATGTTTCCAATAGAAGAAGGTAGTCTGCCATGTAATTTGTTTGAAGCAAAGCCGAGAAACTGTATCTTTTCCAGCTTCCGCCGAGCAACTGAGAGCAACTTGCCGAAAGATTATTGTTCAACTCAAGATTCAAGTACTGCAGATTAGGTAACTCAGAAAAGCCTAGTGGAATTCTTCCACAAAAATCACAATTGCTTAAATCCACATGAACAAGAGTACTAATATTAACAAGCCAGTCAGGGAACTTTGAATTGAAGCCATTAAAACTAAGGTCCAGAACAGCAAGCGAAGTCAAATTAACAAGTGGAAATGGGCCCAGTAAGGCCACAACTTTGAAGATGCAACTCAGTTAAATTCGGAAGCTTGTTTAAGATCCCAGACCATTTAGTACCCACCAATGAAAGGTCAACACTATTCATAGCAAGATACTTGAGAGAAACAAGACCAGTCACCCATTCTAGACTATCAGCACTTAAAGCAAAAATTTTGGTAGAAACATCAAGATACTGCAGTCCAGAGAGGTTTCCCAAACTTGAAGGAACAACACCACTAAACCCGGATTTTGATAAGTTCAAATACTGCAAATTGTCCAATGATCCCAGAAATTCAGGAACTGGAATGTCATTAAAATTATTTAGACTCAAATCTAGATACAGTAAAGACTCAAGCTTTATCAATGAAGGTCTAAGTTCCCCACTTAAGTTCCAAGAACCATACCTGTTCTGCAGGTCAATGGCAATAACAGCTCCAGTAATATTCTCACATCTGATTCCGCGCCATTGACAACAGTTCTTTCCTTGCCAAGATGAGAGCTGGTCTTCAGGATCTTCAAGGCCAGATTTAAAATCAATAAGTGCTTCTATCTCGTTGTCAGAACAATCTGGGAACGTGGTATCACCATAACTAGCATATTTACATGTTATGGCACATAAAATGGCTAAAACAAAACCAAAAACTGAAAATCTCCTCATATTGAGTTCAACTCTTGAGGTTTGAATCAGTTTAAACAATGGAACTGCTTAGCATATGAATATGCAGACTCCATTTTCTTGATCTGCAAGAAAATTTTTATTTATTGCCGACAAGTCTATGGATGGCTATAAAAAAAATAATAATCATAAGATAAAATCAAAATAATATAATCTGTTCAAACAACAAAGTCGAGGCTTAGCCAATAACCTGTCCCCACTTAGTAGTGTTGGTAAGCCAATCACGTACTGCAAGTCAAAAATTTTGTTTTATCTCAAAGACCGTTGAAATCACAGGCCATTGACTTTATTAAAAAAGGCTAGCCGCCATCTTGCCAAGCTCGTAGCCTCAGTTTCACCATTAGAAAATGATTTGGTTTCACATTACATGCCAGTTGTCAATTCCATGATCAGATTTTGTAGTCCTCTAGAATCCTGGAAATGATTTCAGGAACTGCTCACATGTGGAGCTATAAATTTAAAGGAAGGTCAATACTACTTAAAGATTATACATTGTTTTCATGGAGAAAGTTAACATATATAATATTAAATTATCTGATCAACTACATAGTTCATCATCCATCACTCATCGCCATACCAACTATGTTAAAGTGGATGGGATAAAACTTACTTCCAAAAACTATATCAACGGAGGGTGGAACTCAACTACATATATACACTATAATAGTCTATCAACTTAAAGGTGTGGGCCAAATTCAACTTATAACATAACCCACAGATCTGTTTGTAGATTTTTCATAAATATCTCTCATCCAAAACACATTTATTTAGTTGAAAAAAAAAAAATTAATATTGATAAAGATAGGACACGTCCAATCTCGCATCCCTTCTAATAGTTGAACTCAGACGATCAGAAAAATCACGTTATAGTAAAGCAATCTGAGTGCAAATAGATTCTCATCCACTTCAACTGCAAAATTGAAAACGTAGATTTTTTTTTTTAAAATGCCCTTTTGAGATTTAAATGAAATTGACTTACAGTATGTGATCATGCCACCCTTTCATATATAATCTGGACCTCCATATTCAACATGCAGGGCTGATATATGAATCCATGGCTGCGCCTTGTGAGTGTGGGATATCAAACGGAAGCGTCAAGGGTCATCTCTGAGTACAATAACGTAAGTAGTATTGTTTCTTTTAAAATAATCCCCCATGATGTAGGCAGAATCCGTTTTTTTAGGTATTATGTCGAGAATACCGTGTTAGGCAATTCATGTAAACCGTTGACTAATGTTCCATCCTGAAAAAGAACTAGATGTCATTTTCATTGATCAATTTCATTACCGCTTAAAAAACCAAGTAAAATCAGGGTAATTTCATAGCAACTTGAGAATTGGTGCTTGGAAAGAGTTTGATTGATTTGCAAGTTAATTATTGAAGCAAAAAAACTGGTGATAGTTGAATCCTTAAGGTTGTGAACTCGGAGGCGTGGAATCAAGACAGTCAGAGAAATATTCACCTACAGAATTTTGTGAAATTCACTCTTATATTGGCTCCTGAAGATTGAGCTTTCCTTTATTACATGGAACAGATACTAGTATGGAAAGACTTAGCCAGTCAACTATCTCATAAGCAAAAGATCAGGATTTCTAAAGGGAATGCATTGAAACTAATTCTGTACTTTGCCATGAAAAGTAAAACAAACTTTGAAGAAACAAAGGAAAATCTATCCTCGCCGCGTAGGCTGATTTCTGCGATTTATTGGTCTTTTCTTCTGAACCCTTAACAACCATCTGTCCACAATTTTGTCAACAAAACCGAAGTAAGCATCGCTCCAAGGTTTTCTGATTGATAAAATGAGTATAGGAAGCAGAAGACCAGCTGCATATCCCAAGCCAAGAGTCAAGTAAAACCACTTGTCAATAAATTCATCCTCCCCATTGCCATTCTGATCATCAACACTCCCTCCTTTATTTGAATTGTCATCATCAGGGCACTTCACGGGAAGTGGAATCCCACAGAGACTAGGGTTCCCAGAATATGCTGATTCCGGAAAAGTTGTCATTTGCCCCAGTTGAGGAATCATGCCCTAAAAATTATTGTCCGATAAGTTTAAATAACCCAAAAACGATAAGGAGGACATGGTGGAAGGAATTCGACCTGAAAGATCATTGCTTGAGAGGTCAAGAGATTCCAGTTGATGCAGACTTGAAATGTTTACTGGAATCTGACCCGTGATGTGGTTTCTTGATAAGTTTAAAACCAACAAGCCAGACAGTCTTGTCAATTCTTCAGGAAAAACTCCGGATAAATTGTTTCCAGAGAGGTCTATGCCGGTGACAAGAGGAAGATTTTTGGTGTATTCTCGAGACTGGCCTTTTATGTTGACAATCACACTTTCTTCATAGTAGAGGCCTCTGTACTTTCCATAGATGGGGTATTTCATTAAGTTTTGCTCTCGTGCCATGGCCTGAAGATCTCCCAAGCTACCTGGGATGGAGCCTGTTAAATTGTTTTCTGCAAGGTCCAGCACTTGTAGAGATTGTAAATTTGAAAGCTTGGAGGGAATTTCTCCAGAAAATGCATTCGACCGTAAGCTAAGAATTTTGAGACTCCCAAAGCCATCTCCCAGCAGTCGTGGAATAACACCTGAAAATCTATTGTCTTCGAGAACAAGCGTTTCTAAACTTGATAAGTTTAGGAATGATGATGGAAGGTTTCCTGTGAATTTATTGGTGCATAGGTGCAGAGATTGAAGCTGCTGTAAATGACCCAAAGATTCGGGAACCTGCCCAGACATATTGTTGTTTCGAAGGTCAAGAACTTTTAGGACAGAACAATTGCCTATGCTTGAAGGAATGATTCCAGTAATGTTGTTGTTTGATAGATCAAGGACTTGAAGAGACATCATTTTTCCAATAGAGGCCGGGATTTCTCCTGTTAAATGGTTGCCTGATAGAGACAGAAAAATCAGGTTTGGCATGGATTCACTAATATTTTCTGGGACAAAACCTGAGAAACGATTGTTGGAGAAGTCAAGTAATGCAATCTCCACAACGGGAAGGGGAATGAGTCCTTCAAAAAGGTTGGAGCTGAAATCAATGTCTGCGAAGGGGGCTACGTTTAAAGGATTTGGTAGCTGACCTTGTAACTGATTGAAAGAGACATTTACAAGTGACAGGTTGCCAGAAATATCCCAAAACCAGTTGGGTATGGAACCTGCAATGCTACCATTTGAACAATCTAGAAACATGACCTCGTTTTGAGTTTCAAGCCAAGATGGAAAAAAGGGACCTAAATGACAAGAACCCATATCAAGACTGCGGACTTGGAAAGGTGGAATCCAATTGGCACTGACATTCAAATTGAAGGAGTTAGAGGACAAGTGCAAGATCTTCAATTTAGTTAACCTTGAAAAATGCACTTCAGAGATACTGCCAATTAAATTATTTGAAGAAACATCCAAGGTATCCAACTCTGAAAGAAGTCCAAAACTCTCTGGCAGAGTTCCATTTAGTTCATTTCCTGCAAGGCTCAAGATGGTAAGGTTCTGCAGTTTCCCCAGGGAAGCAGGGGATGGTACCTTGAAGCAAATTATAGCTGAGACTGAGTTCTTCAAGATTTTCGACTTGACCCAACCATTCAGGCAGTTTGCCACGTAAATGGTTGTTGCTTAATCTCAGGTACATCAAACTAGGCAGAGGACTATCAGAAACACAGCCATCGATTACATCAAGGAATTCAGGCAAAGTACCTGTCAAGGTTATTACTTGACAGATCAAAATTTTTTATGTTACAAAATTTACCAATGGAACTTGGAATGCCACCCTCAACAGCATTATTGGACAGATCAAAATAATTGAGAAAAGTCATGTTACCAATAGAAGAAGGAAGCTTGCCATGTAATTTGTTTGAAGCAAAGTTGAGAAACTGCATCTTTTTCCAGCTTCCGTGGAGCAACTGAGAGCAACTTGCCGAAAGATTATTGTTTAAGGCAAGATTCAAATACTGCAGATTAGGTAACTCATTAAAGCCTAGTGGAATTCTTCCATAAAAATTACAATTGCTTAAATCCACATGAACAAGAGTACTAATATTAACAAGCCAGTCAGGGAACTTTGAATTGAAGTCATTAAAACTAAGGTCCAGAACAGCAAGTGAAGTCAAATTAACAAGTTTTAATCAATGGGAATGGGACCAGTAAGGCCACAACTTTGAAGATGCAACTCAGTTAAATTCGGAAGCTTGTTTAAGACCCCAGACCATTTAGTGCCCACCAATGAAAGGTCAACACTATTCATAGCAAGATACTTGAGAGAAACAAGACCAGTCACCCATTCTAGACTATCAGCACTTAAACCAAAAAGTTCAGTGGAAACATCAAGATACTGCAGTCTAGAGAGCTTCCCCAAACTTGAAGGAACAGCACCACTAAACCCGGATTTTGATAGGTTCAGATAGCGCAGATTTTCCAATGATCCCAAGAATTCTGGAATCAGAATATCATTAAATGTGTTGGTGCTCAAGTCTAGATATTGTAAGGACTTGAGTTTTATTAATGAAGATCTAAGCTCCCCACTTAAGTTCCAAGAAGCATACCTGCTTGAAGTATCGAAAGCCATTGGATATGGGTTCACGGAGGTCAATGGTGACAACAGCTCCAGTACTATTGTCACAACTAATTCCTTGCCATTGACAGCAGTTGCTTCCTTGCCATGATGACAGCCGGTTTCTAGGATCTTTAAGGCCATTTTTGAAGTCGGTAAGAGCTTGTAGGTCGTTTTGAGAAAAATGTGACATGTTGGTATCGGCATTGCTAGCATATTCACTTGTTAAGGCACATAGAATTGCTAACACAATGCAATGAACCGATAATCTCCCCATGTTTGGTTTAGCAAAGGCTGTGAGTTACTTTAAGCCATGGAATTGCGCAAGACAAGCATATATACTCTCCATTTTCTTCTTCCAATTGTAATCGTACAAAATGGCGTGAAGGAAAACCAAAAGATCGTACTATCAGAAAAATGAGATAAGCAAACAGAGAAATATGGATTTTTTTTAAACAATACGGACATTGTGGATTTCATCCTATCGCATCATACAAGTTAAGAAATAGTATACCGCATTTGGCTTTGTATATTTTCAAAGAGTATTTCACAAGTTGTTACTGCTCCAATACCTTCCACAACTTTACATGTGCCTTGATAAATGAGGAATGTAAAATTTTCTCTAGAAATTGAAGTCAATTTAGAATGGAAGTCAAGTAGAGTCAGTTGTAGTCATAATCATGGAATTAAACCTACTCCCACATGCTTGACTTGGTAGACTTTATCATTTACTATAGGAAAAATGTGATAAGCTAACAGAGAAATATGATTTTCTTAAACAATACGCACATTGTGCATTTTATCCTATCGCATATAGTATACAAGTTAAGGTATATAGTATACCGCATTTGGCTTTGTATATTTTCAAAGAGTATTTCACAAGTTGCTTATTGCTCCAATATCTTCCACAACTTTAAATTTGCCTTGATGAATGAAGAATGTAAAATTTTTCTTTAGAAATTGAAGTCAAGTAGAGTCAATATTAGTCATAATCATGGAATTAATCCTACTCCCACTAGCTAGTCAAATCTTGGTATAAAATAAATGCTTGACTTGGTAGACTTTATCATATATTTTCTGGTATAAAATATATTTTGAAATTATATTTATTGTCATAACATGTTAGGCAATTGATGTACAATGTTGACCTAATGTACCATCAAAGAAAGGATTTCCCCGTTTGAGTGCTGCTGGACAAACCAATCTTCAGTGTAATTTCAGAAACTTTGCAATATGGCTCCATTGACAACTGTCCAATATTGACAAACCAACATCTTCGGTGTAATTTCAGAAACTTTGTAATGTCGCTCCACTAACTACTATTCAATATTGACTTACACTTGCATTTGTTACCAAGTCAACAAACAAGTAATTAATACATAAAAGAAGATTATACATGGAAAATGCCCAAACTGCCTATGGGCCCGCCCGCTGACTGTTGGAGTAGTCGACAACTCCAACGGCGGTGGGAGGGCCCCACTCCCTAGGCTGTTTGGGTCTTTCCGTTTATAACTGCCGTAGAATTTCTTTAAGTTATTAATTCCTTAATGGGTTGGGCTTAGGAATAGGAATCCTTGTAAACTAGGTTTTGTCACTTAAACCTAGTATATAAACATATTTTTCTCTTGTTATGAGTGTGATAGCCAATCATAGGGCAATTAATTCATTGTAAACAAGAGAGAGAGAGAGAGAGAGATGAGAAAATGTTGCAATAATATTGACTCGGCTAGACATAGCCCATATTGGGTGAACCAAGGGTAAATCGTGCATGTTATTTTCTCTATGTTTATTATCTGTGATTTGCTTTATTGTTGTTTTGTTCTCGATACTGTCTCTATATTGTTCACTGATCGGGTAGCGGAACCCTCGAATGCGTTTGTGTAACCCAATAGTGCTTAAGTAGTCGACAACTTCAACAATCTTGTGACATTTCCAGTTTCAAGTCATCTCTTAATGTTGTTAATTTTACCTCCTTGGCTGTCATAGACCTAAGTCGTAATGTCTTCCTATCAAAAATACCTAATTGGCTTTCAAATATCAATAGCCTCAAGTCCATTAATTTACATTAAGCCAATTTGTATGGGATGATACCTCTTGGTCTTAGAGGGCTACAAAACTTGAGGTCTTTGGACCTTGGTGTGAATTCATATCTCATAGCTAATTGTTCTCAGGTATTTGTGGGAAGCTGGAGAATGGTAGAATATCTCAAATTGTGTTATTTAGTGAAGCCTTATATGCTGCCATTTTAGTTTTAATATATCCTACAATTTTGGCCATTGATCTCCAAGCAATTCCAACGACTAAAACTCACCTACTGGTCAACCATATAAAAGCAGAAGATTTTCCCCATTTTTTGCACTCTCTCTTGCTCGATAGAAGTCTCTAAAAGCTCTTAGGTTTTTTTATTGAGTGTTTTTGTTGTTGTGTAAATCTATGGTTTAATCCACCCATCTGAGTTGTGTTTCTTAGTGGGTAGAGAATCAGGTTAGAATTCTCTTTAGGATTATTGATTTACGGGCATAGGAGTGAAGCTATTGTGATTCTTGTAAGTAATGATTAGAAGGGAAGTATGGGTGTGTAATCGTTGGTGAGAGTAATAATAGTACAACGACCCTCCATATTCTGGAGCTCAACGTCGACATAGCTTGTTCGATCTTGAACAAGTGAACCACAGTAAAAGATCTCGCTTTCTTCTTTTTCTTGTTTTTCATTTGATCTTTATTTGGTTGTTTATAATCTTGATCTTGTTTAGGTAGACTTGATTTTACAACAATGATATCAGAGCCAAGTTTAGGGTTCCTCAAATTTTATATTCTAGGGTTTTCTTGATTTGAGAAATTTTCTAGGGTATCCAAAAAATTTGGGGTTTTTTCACATAAGTAGTTCCAAGAGTCCTAGGGTTCCAAATACAACAAGAATCTCCAAAAATCTCAGAGAATCGAGTCCATAATCATAATCTTGATTCCTTAAGGTTTACTGTTGAACCCAAATCATGAGTATCACATGCATGGAAATCTCCCAATATGATGGGAAGATTGATTTCAAAACCTGAAAAAAGAAGATGAAGGCCCTCTTATCCCACAATAAGGTGGGAATTGCTCTGGAGAAGGATGACACCAAATGGCCTGAAGAAAAGCTGAAGAAGAAGGCAGAGGTCGATGAAGAAGCATATAATTTGATCATCATGAACTTGTTTGACACCGATGTGGAAGGTGGGTGCTTGGAATCTCCAATCGATCTCTGGGGTAAACTCGAATCTTTATATGCTCTTAAGTCTGCTCCTAATTTAGCTTTCTTAAAAGGTGCATTATTTTCATATAAAATGGACGTATCTAAATCTTTAGATGAAAATTTGAACGAATTTCTAAAGATGACCTTAACCCTAAAAGGCACTGACCAAGAACTAGGAGACTCTAATCTTGCCATGATTATGTTAAATTTCTTACCAGAAGAATACCTAGTTATAAAGAATGCCTTACAGTATAGTAGCATAATACCTAGTGTGGATTTGATACTGTCCGGGTTAAAGTCTAGGGAACTAGAACTGAGAACACGGAAGAGAAATGGTAATAATCTATTTGTTAAAGGTAGATTTGATTCTGGGCAGTTTAATAAAGAATCTAGTAAGAACTCTTAGAGTAACTTAGGACTAAAACCAAAAAGAAAGGTAAGGGGAATGGGAAACCTAAGGGAGAATCTAGGAAGTGCTTCTTTTGTAAAAAAACAAGACATCTAAAGAAAAATTGTTACGAATAGATTAAGAAGAACAAACAGGCTAGTACTAAAACCAACCTAGCTAGCACTAGCAGTAACATTGAGATCTTTGAAGCACTTACTATTTCCAACACAGATAGAGGTAATTCGTGGGTGCTAGACTCAGGCTGTACTTTTCATATGAGTCCAAATAGAAATTGGTTCCAAAGTCTTAAAACTGGTGAACATGAAACTGTATTCATGGGAAATAACCATTCCTGTGAGGTGCAAGGCATAGGTGATATAACCATTAGGTTGAATGATGGTAAGGTGGTCCTGCTCACTAGGGTTAGATATATATCTGAGCTTAAGCGTAACCTGATTTTACTTGGAATATTAGATGAATCTGGCTGTTCTTATAAATCACAAAATGGTTGCCTGGAAGTGTACAAAAATGGAAATTTATTGATAAAGGGTGTTAAAAGGAATGGCCTTTATATCTTATGTGGTCAATATTATCCTGGTATGTTTAATACTGCTCTACTGTCCACTAATGTATCTATTGCAGAGAAATGGCATTTGAGATTGGGTCACATAGGCCAAAATAGCATGAATGCATTCAAACAGCAGGGTTATTTTGGCAATGACTCTGTTTCTGATTTAAGCTTTTGTGAAACATGTGTTCTTGGGAAATAACACAGGATGAGTTTCCACAAAGGAACTCATCTTGCTGCAAAGTGTTAAGACTATGTGCATGCTGACCTTTGGAGTCCTGAAAAGGTCAAGTCACATGGAGGGAACACATACTTCCTCTCTATTGTAGATGATTACAGTAGGAAGGTATGGATATACCTTCTCAAGACTAAGGATGAAGCCTTGACTAACTTCAAAGGCTGGAAAATCTTGGTTGAAACCCAATTAAACAGAAAAGTCAAGGCCCTTAGGACTGATAATGGGTTGGAGTTTTGTAACCTAGAGTTTGATACTTACTGTAGCGATCAGGGGGTATTAAGGCATAGGACTGTCAGTGGAACTATAACAGAATGGGATTGCAAAAAGGATGAACAGAACATTCTAGAAAGGGTTAGATGCCCCTTATTTACTGTTGGATTGCCCAAAACTTTCTAGGGAGAAGCCCTAACCACTGCAGCTCACCTAATCAATAGAAGTCCCTTAAGTTCGATAGGCTTTAAATGTCCTGAAGAGAGATGGTCAGGGAGGAGACCAAACCTTAATTACCTAAGGGTGCACACACTAGAGATGGGAAGTTAGAGCCTAGGTCCCTTAAATGTGTTTTTCTAGGGTATCAAGAAAGGACCAAAGGCTATAGGTTATGGGAAAAGGGATGCCCTAGAGGTTGAGATTATAATCAGACGAGATGTAGTCTTGAATGAGTTCATGTTTCCTTGCAAGATTTCAAATGACAATGCAGGTAAGCAAGAAGTGATCCTGAAATGCCTGATCAAACTGAGAGACCTTAGTTTGAGGTGGAGCCAACAAACTTGACAGAGCACCCTGAATAACAAGAAGCCTCTGAACCTCAAAATCCTACACTGCCTAACAATGAGGATTAAGATGAAGAAGGGGAACAACCTAAAAACTTGGATGAAGCCCATAATGAAAACCTAGCAGAATACCAGCTAGCAAGAGATAGAGTTAGAAGAGAGATAAGGCCCCCAAACAGGTTTAGCAATGCTGACCTAATATACACAACCTTGGTTGCTGGTGTAGAGACACAAATGTCAGAACCTGAAACCTATCAAGAAGCCATCAGCTCCAAAGACAGAGACAAATGGCTGGAAGCCATGAAGAAGGAAATGAAGTCCTTAAAGCTGAACAAAACCTGGTTCCTGGTCCCAAAACCTACTAACCAGAAATTGGTAGACTGTAAATGGTTTTACAAATTAAAGGAAGCCATAAAAAGCTCAGACCCTCTAAGATTCAAAGCCAGACTTATGGCTAATGGCTTCACACGGATGGCATATATTGACTTTACTGAAATCTTCTCACCAGTAGCTAAGTTTAAGACTATTAGGCTAATGCTTTCAATTGTGGCTCATTATGGTTTAGAATTGGAACAACTGGATATTAAAACAACATTTTTGCATCATGAATTAGAAGAAAAGATATATATGTGCCAACCTATTGGGTTTAAGGATAGGAACCTACCTGAACATGTTTGCCTATTGCATAAGTCACTTTATGACCTTAAATAATCCCCTAGGCAGTGGTACAAGAGATTTGACTCATTCACAATAGAAGTTGGTTTTACTAGAAGCCAATATAATAACTGTTTCTATTTTGCGTGCATAAATAACGTACCTATATACCTACTGTTGTACATAGATGACATGCTACTAATATGCAAATCTAAGTCACACATAGATGAACTAAAAACAAAACTAAGTGCTGAGTTTGATATGAAAGACTTAGGGTGTGTAAAAAGGATTTTGAGGATGATAATTGATAGAAACAGAAAATTAAATAGGCTGAGACTTCATTAACTACCATACTTGCAAAAACTGACTTCTAGGTTTGGAATGACTAAATCTAAACCTGTCAACATACCCTTGGCAGGTCACTTTACATTGAGTAAATTACAGTGCCCCAATACTGATGTTGAAAGGCTGAAAATGGAAAATATCCCCTACTCAAGTGCCGTAGGATCTGTCATGTACTCCATGATAAGTACAAGACCTGATCTTTCATTTGCAATATCATTACTGAATAGGTTCATGTCAAATCCAAGAATAGAACATTGGGTTGCATTAAAATGGCTGCTTAGATACATTAATAGCACAATGCATGTTGGATTAGACTTTTGCAAAAGAAACTCTACACTTGATCTTATTGGGTATGTAGACTTTGATTTTGCAGTTGATCGAGACTAAAGGAAGTCCACTTCTGCCTACTGCTTCACCTTAGGTGGAAACTGCATTAGTTGGAAATCACAACTACAGCCACTAGTTGCATTGTCCACAATAGAAGTTGAGTATGTGGTAGTAACTGATGCATTCAAGGAGACAATATGGTTGCAAGGGATCTTGAAAGAAGCAAGTTTGATGGATGGACTTGTGACTGTGTATTCTGACAGCCAAAGTGCCATTCATCTAAGTAAAACTCTGTATATCATGAGAGGACAAAGCACGTGGATGTGAAGTATCATTTTGTCCGAGATCAAATCACAAAAGGGAACCTGAATCTGATGAAAATACCAACTGAAGAGAACCCAACTGAAATGGGAACAAAAGTGGTAACTTCTGCAAAGTTCAAGCAATATGCACATCAATTGATCGTGTATAGAGCTAAGAAGGAGTATGTGAGAAGCTTGCTGCACATATTTTGTTGTTGTTTGGAAAAGAATAAGGCTTCAAGATGGAGATTGTTATTTAGTGAAACCTTATATGCTGCCGTTTTAGTTTTAATATATCCTGCAATTCTGGCTATTGATCTCCAAGAAATCCAACGGCTGAAACTCACCTGCTAGTCAACCATATGAAAGCAGAAGATTTTCCCCATTTTTGTACTCTCTCTCACTCGATAGAAGTCTCTAACAGCTCTGTTAGGTTTCTTGTAGAGTGTTTTTGCTGTTGTGTAAATCTGTGGTTTAATCCACCCATCTGAGTTGCGTTTCTTACTGGGTAAAGAATCATGTTAGAATTCTTTTTAGGATTATTGATTTACGGGTATAGGGGTGAAGCTATTGTGATTCTTGTAAGTAAGGATTAGAAGGGAAGTGTGATTGTGTAATTTGTAATCGTTGGTGAGAGTAATAATAGTGTAGCAAGCCTCCATATTCTGGAGCTCAATGTGGACGTAACTTGTTTAATCTTGAACAAGTGAACCACGATAAAAGATCACGTGTTCTTCTTTTTCTTGTTTTTCATTTGATATTTATTTGGTTGTTTATAATCTTGATCTTGGTTAGGTAGACTTGATTTTACAACAAATTGGATTTCATCCAATTGCATGGAGAACTTCCTGCCACTATGGAGAATATGACATCTATCCGCTTTCTTGATTTATTCGGCAGTGGTGTTGAGGGCGGTCTCCCTCGCTCTACTGGTAAGCTTTGCAACTTGATGTATTTAGAGTTGGCTACTAATAACCTAACCAAAAGTTTACCTAGATTCCTTGAAGTAGCTGATAACTGTGGAGCCAACAATTCTTTGCCTAGTTTGAGGTATTTGAAATTGCAAAATAATAAAATAGTAGGCGAATTGCCACATTGGTTGAGTCAGCTTCGTAGTCTTGTCCCACTCGACCTACGAAATAACTTGCTTCACGGTCCAATCCCTGCTTCTTTGGGTACACTATTACATCTATCTGAACTGAGGCTTTAAGGGAATAGACTAAATGGTTATCTCCCAAATTCTCTAGGGAAGCTCTCCGAGTTGTTATATATAGATGTTTCTTCCAATAATTTGACGGGTATTATTACCGAAGTGCATTTTTCGAAGCTCAATAAACTCCTAAGTTTGGATTTGTCTTCCAACTCTTTCATTTTGAATGTCAATCCCAATTGGGTGCCTCCATTCCAGGTTTAGTTTCTTTCCCTAGGTTCCTGTCGTTTGGTTCCATCATTTCCATGTTGGCTTAAATCTCAAAGAGAGCTCAAGTATCTTGATTTCTCAAAAGCTAGTATATTGGGTCCCATACCCAACTGGTTTTTGGACCTTTCTGGTAGTATTTATCATTTCAACCTCTCTTTCAACTACAAGAAATATATTATATTGTGACAAAATTAATTTTATCAAAAGTCATTTCGTCACAAGTAATATAGGTATTATGACAAAATAAAAAAATATCACATTAAGTATGACAAAGGGAATATTCAGTAACTAAAAAAAATATTGTCATAATATTTTATCACAATAAAGAAATCCATAAGAAATATATTGAAGAAAAACAATTTTATCATAATATTTCATCACAAATTTTTGGTGCCAAATTTTGCCACCTAGGTAAATTGTTTATTGTGATAAACATATTTTGTCATAAAGCATTTTAATCACTATATTTAGTTATACATGCTACAACTACAAATCATTTTGTCACAAAATAATTTATTTATTGCTACAAAAATAAATTGTCTTCATATATGCTGAAATAGAGATATTAATGACAAAATATTTGAGTCAAAATTTAAGCACTAAGATAAACTGTTTATCGTGACAAACATATTTGTCATAAAAAAAACTTTAGTCACTATATTTAATAATATATGCTATAATTACAAATTAATTTGTCACAAAAGAATTATTTATCATTACAAAATATATATATATATATATATATATATATATATATATATATATATATATATATATATATATATATATATATATATATATATATATATATATATATATATATATATATATATATATATATATATATATAAATGTTATAATGGAGGTATTAGTGACAAAATATTTAAGTTAAATTAAATGTGATATTTTGTGACAAAATTTGCTAAAAAAATATAATATGGTCTCTTTTAATTTTTATTTTTAAAAACTCAAAAAGGCCAAAAAATTGTAAAAATACAAAATCATTAATAATTTTATAAATTTAAATATTATGTACCATTTTCGGCTTTAATGATAAAAATATTTATATTTTCGGCTTTAATATTATAGACTTAATATTTGAATCACACGTTAAATATTAATGTATGTATTACAAGTTTACATCAAAGATTAAATTACAAAAATAAATCGATTCAATCATGATTACAAAAAGGGAAAAAGGGAAAAATTGAATTGGGCAAAAAAGGGAAAAAGGGAATGTCTTTATGAACTCTCTTTTGATTCTCCAAATTTTCTTCGGTGTTACAACGAAAAAGGGAAATTTTGAATTGGGTGAAGTAAGCCGCCTTTGGTCTCTTCTTTTCTTTGTAAAATTAAATTGGGAAAACCAAATCCTGAAAGAAGAAAAATAAAACGCAAGAAGGAGAAGAAGCAGGGAGAAGGGACAAACACTCTCTAAAACGCAATTGTTTCCCTCACATTTCAGCTGTGAGTTTGTATTTATAGATAGACATGTAGAACGAAATGAATATATATGATTAGTAAGGAAGAGAAATAGATGAGTAGGTTTGCTTGAGTGGTTGTAGGAAAGAATTGAGAGAGTGCACTAGTTTGAATCCCGCAATACGGTTCTTTTAAAAAAAAAAATGGTTTTTTTCTATGGTCTTTTTTTTTTTTTTCTTTTAAAATGGTTTTTTCTTTGCTCTTTTTTTTTTTTAAAATTTATTTCATTAATGTTTAGCAGCTCCACAATGATCTTTGCACACAATTTACTCTTAATTTGGAAAAAGAAAAGAAAAAAAGAACCCATTTTAGCATATTAGAATCTATCCTAATCTAATAAAAATACAATGAATAATCTATGGTTTATGCTTCTTATATAGATTTACAAGTTATCCTAATTCCTAATCTTAAAAGGATTCTAATGATATAATATCCTAATTTTGTAATGAGTTATATTCTTCATCATACCTAACAATACTTAATCCTAATACTACTCAAACTTCTAATAATAACTCTAGACTAATAAAACTTGGCTAAATTAATTAATATCAGAAAATGACCCTACAACCAATATTTGATTGATGAATAACATAATTTTTACACCATACAGGCGGTTGTCTCATCCATTTTAGAACACTTTTATTCTTTTGGGTTGTCACGTACTAAAGTATATACAATATATGATCATATATATGAAATTAGAAAATTGAGGTAAATTATGCAATTCAAGCTATCCTTAAGGTAGGTGTTTGATATATGATTGAGTTAATATCCTATTTAATTTAATGTCATTTCTAATTTGTTGCAGCAAGAACTCAATTGAGTGATTGATTTAAACTTCTAATTTTATAAGGCGAATGAGAATATATATGCATGTAAATGATGAATATATATTAGCTTGAAATTATAACAAAAAATCAATTACAATATTTATAGTTATGACAAATAATAATATATATTTTATATATTAAAGATAGACATTTTTTTTCTTTATAACATAAGTAATTGATTAATTAAACAGATATCAAAACTTGAAAAAAACTTAATTGAAAAGTTTGGGTCAATAAATTTATAAAAATTATGAAAGGTTGAATAATATAATTTATGTTGGATATGATGAATAATAATATATATTTTATGCATTAAAGATAAACATTTTTATTTTTATTAAAAATTAGTCTATTAAATAAAAGAAAAAATTAAGTTTTTTAAACAAAAGAAAAAAACCAATTTTTAATAATTAAGGGAAAAATCAAATTTCCAATAAATAGAAAAAAATGGCCCAACCCCTTTTTACCTTTTTTCCCCACCCCACCGCCTCAAAAACTCTACCCCTAATTTGCTCCTCGCAATCGAGGATTCACTTCTTTAGGTCATCACGACGATGCCTGTAAGCATCCCTAAAATGTTTCGTTAATCTAGGTTTTGATTCTTATTTGATTCATATTTTAATTTAGTCATCATATCACATGCATTTGGTATATTTACGATTTTGGTCTATATTTTGAAGGATTTTGTGTTACAATTTTGTTTTGTAATTTTGTGGATTAGATTATGTCATGAATCATGAATGGGGCGTGGGAGTTCCTGGATTTGGTGTGAAAGGCCTATAAAATTTGGAATCTCTTTGAAGATGAGAGTAACAAGGAAACAGTCTTTATGGCATGTTTTGTTGTGTTCTTGGGTTTATTGAAATGAGAATCTAAATATTTGCTGTCTATATAGTTTGTGTATTTAGAAACATCTTTTTGAAGATTTCAATTGGTGTGATTGATTTACTTGAAAATTTTTGATTAGATGAGACGGCGAAGTGGGAGAAGATAACATATTTAGGCATTGCTACATACACTGTGCTTGCCATTTACAACCTCTCAGAGGATCATCCCCACTATGAAGAGCCTCCAGTGAGTTGTATTTTTATTTTTCTCTTTTCCTTAAGATTTTTTCTTGAATTTACAGCGGTTATTTTTGGTTTTTGTAGAGGTTTCTACTATATGCATTATGACAAACATCTGAATGCCGTCTACTTGTATGCAGCCCTACCCATATTTGCACATTCGCAACAAGGAGTTCTCATGAGGTATGTTTTCACAGTTAAATAAATTTATTTGTGTCTAGAGCCCTAGAAAAAGAGATGTCTATTTTGTTGTTACATTGATTCTGTGTTTGATGGCACTTTTTGTCTTGACATTCAAACTTTGGGTTGCCTTATTGATTGCTTGTTGAGTTCAGCATTATGTCTTTGCTTTAAGTTCTTTGGTTACCTAAATAACTAGCAGTATTGATTTATCTTTTCTCTGCTTCTTGTGCCTTGTTGAGTTCTTTTGCATTATGTATTGAATAGATTTCTATTGCTCTGTTGTTTCTTTCTCACTATTTGTAATATACATATCTCAGGTTGCAAAGAAGCCTAGCATTGCTCTCTCAATTGCTACCGTACTCTCTCGTGGCAAAGTAATTGCCCTTTGCTCTCTTTCGTTGCTTTCTAGATAATTAATTCAACTTCTTTTAATACTACAATGTTTATAGCTCAAGAAAACAAGTGAATTTGGTGGATCAAGCTTATTACGTTCCAGTTGAATGAGAGTTATTGATAAAAAATATATTTGATAATAAGTCTTTTATAATTAGTTTTGTGCAAAACTTAGAGTAAGCAATTTTGGATTGACAGATTGATTATTTTTCATATGCCATATTTTAGACCCATTGGTTAGCTTCTATTACGTTAATCCAATTGTCTGCAACTTTAGTTAAGATTTGTATGAAATAAGCTCTTGGTCCTATCTAATGCTAGTTTCATGTTACTTCACTTCTTAATGGATTTTTTTTAGGCTCTACTAATTTACAAGGTTTGAATTCCATGCTAATGCTGTATTTCTTGGATCTCAAGCGCATTATAAAGTCACATTGGTTGTTGGGCATGTTTTCAGGTCATTCTTTTGTTCTAATTATGTTGACTAAAAAGTTATATACATTTATATTGATGTTCTAGATTCATCCTGCCATTATATTTCTTGTGCCAGGTCCGCAATTGCTTACACTTGTGATTTTCTAGTAGTGCTTGCTCCTACAAAGTGGTGAGTATATATTACTGTTTGGTCTGTAGATATTTCTATGTCGAAACCTTGGAGGCTTCGAAGAAGACTTTTCTTCTTCTTGACTGACGAAGCTTTTCCAGAGTTTATTGGGGAATTATTTATGATTGCGTGCTTGCTTCCTCCTTTTCTTCTTGTTTTGGTTGCGGGTATGGGTATATGCAGTTAGCTTTTGTAAACCAAAAGTCTGGCATTGTTTTTGTGTTGCTGGTCATTTTGTATGGTCCTTTTTGAGGCTTGCTTGGTGGCTTTTTGGAATGTAAATCCATGCCACCTTTTTTGTTTTCTTCGGCTTGGTTGCTTGGGCTTGTCCAAGGGACTTGACTTTGTAAGGGCTGAGACTTATTTTTTTATTCTTTATACAATTACCTTTTACCCAAAAAATATACAAGAAAGGTTATGGAAATGGAGAAACAAAGTATATTGAGATGACAAAAAATATTTGTCACGCCTATATTATTTTGACAATAAAAAATTTGTCATGTAAAAATATTTGTATTAAAAATTATTTGTCATGTTATTAAATTTTTTACAAAATTATTTTTCTCACAATATAATTTTTGATAAATAATATTATCATATAAACAAACATGTAACAAAGTAAATGTGGTCACAATAAAGTCAATGAGAAATAAATTTTGGTCACTATTAAAATTATGAGAAGATAAATTAGTCATTCACAATTTTTGATAAAATTAATTTCGTCATCATATATTATTTTCTCACTGTAAAGCTTATCATTTGGTATTTAAATGTAAATCAATTATGACGAAATATTATTTATAGTGATAAAAATTGTGTTCTATTATTACAAATAATTTATCACAATAAACTAATTTAAAGTGACAAATTATTATTGTCACAATAAATAATTAGGCTACGGTAACCAAACGCTCTTTCGTCACCATATACTTAAGAGTACGAGCTTAATGTGACCAACCTGGTGACCAATATAATTCCTCACATTAAAAAAATGGTCACAATTTTGATATTTATAGTGACAAATTATTTTGTTGTGAGAAATCTAAATTCTCGTAGTATCAGATTCATTTGAGCTCCAACATCTTGAGAAGATCTATCCCTTTGCTGAGTTTCGATCTTGATGTACTAGCTCTTTCAAACAATGAATTTTCTGGTCCTATCCCGGAGACTATTGGTGAATCCTTGTGGTCTTCGAGTTTTCTTTCACTTTCAGGCAACCAACCATCTGGTTCAATTCCTGAGTCTGTTGGACTGATGTCATCAATTGATGTGATTGATCTTTCAAGGAACTATTTAACTGGGAGAATACCTTCAAGCATAGCGAACAGTTTTTTTCTACAGGTTTTAGACTTACAAAACAATAATCTGTCAGGGGAAATTCCAAGTTCTTTGGGCTACTTGTATAATCTTCGGTCACTGCACCTAAGCAACAACAAGATCACAGGAGAAATTCCATTATCTTTCCAGGTTTTGCAGTCGTTGGAAACTTGGATCTTGGAAACAACTGTTTGACGGGTAAACTTCCTCCATGGTTTGGAGATGGGTTTGCACATCTTAGGATACTGCGCTTAAGGTCAAACAGTTTTTTCTGGAGAACTTACCTTCTCTCTTTCAAAATTGAGTTCACTTCAGGTCTTGGACCTGGCAGAAAATGACTTTAATGGTAGTATTCCTACTACATTTGGGGAGTTTTTCTCCATGACTCTAGTGCAAAAGAGAAACATGTATCTGTTTTATGGGAGCAGCATTGAGCACTATTATGAAGAAAGCTATGCTGTAAATTTAAAAAAACCAGTCTCAAAAGTTCACAAAGACTCTTTCTCTTATGACAAGTATAGACCTTTCTGGAAACAACTTCTCTGGAGAACTTCCTGAAGAAATTTCAAAGTTGGTGGGTTTGGTAGTTTTAAACCTGTCAAGAAACCATATAAGTGGCCAAATTCCTCCAAGCATCTCGCAGTTGTAGCACTTGTCATCCCTTGATCTGTCTGATAATGGTTTTTCAGGTCTAATTCTTGCAGGCATGTCTTCTTTAGATTTCTTGGGTTATTTGAACTTATCAAATAATAAGTTATCTGGCAGGATCCCCTACTTAGGGCATTTGACGACTTTTGATGCATCTAGTTTTGGTGGAAACTCAGGCCTCTGTGGAGCTCCACTTATAGTAAATTGTCAAGTTGATGATTCTGACAGCAGCAATAGCTCTACTGATACATGGATTCTTTACTTGAGCATTGTCTTAGGATTTGATGCAGGAATCTCTGTTCCTTACACAGTTATCGCAATCAGAAGGTCCTGGTGGGATGCCTACATGGGTTATGTTGATAAAACTACTGGCATATTATCATATTTAGGACACAAAGTGGCTAGACGTTGCAGGAACAATTTGAAGCATAATTAATCCTTAATTTTGTGTTTAATTTTTCATACTATGTACTTGCCATCCAAATTGTGCCTTTTGTTACTTTTATGATCTACTTGCATTACTCGTTACATTCTTCTTTGAGATAGTAATGTGTTAGTACGATAGGAATTTTATTGTTAACTCAGGCTTAAACAGATGCTTTCTTGGAAATTAGAAGCCAAACAAATCAAGTCTCAGGTTTCCAATTTCATAAAGATGAACACATGCATGAGATAAGATAATTTTCACTCATAAAAAACTCATACATATGCCATAATACAACTTCATATTCAATCCCTTTTTATTGATTCATAAAGAGATAAGATTACATTAAATAACTGCAAAACAACCGCTGTACAAACTGCTGATTTAAATAGTAATTTGGGGAAAATGAACTCTGATTTTTATTGAATAAACTGTTTCTTTAAATACAACACAGTAACACTAGTTAGTCTACTGAGCTGGAGTCAACTAACTAACTAAGCTAACAATGTTAACTATATAAATTACAACTGAGCTGACTATTATACCCTTATTCTTCTAATACTTTTAAAAATAATCCCCCATGATGTAGGCAGAATCCATATTTTAGGTATTATGTCGACGGTACCGTGTTAGGTAATTAATGTGAAATGTTGACTAATGTTCCATCCTGAAAAAGACCTAGATGTCATTTTCATTGACCACTTTCATTGCTGCTGAAAATCAGGGTGATTTCATAGCAACTTCAGATGGCCTGAGTTCATTGCAAGTCTTGGACCTGGCGGAAAATGACTTCAGAGGCAATATTCCTTCTGCATTTGGGAAATTTAACGCAATGGCTGAAGTGCAAATGGATAAACATTTTCCCTTTTTGGGTTTCGATTCGTGGTCCTCCTATGGAGATAGCTTAGTTGTAAATATATGAAACCAATTTCAGAAGTACATCAAGATTCTATTCCTTCTAACCAGCATAAACCTTTCTTAAAATAATTTATCTGGAGAACTTCCTGAAGAAATTATGAAGTTAGAGGATTTAGGGGTTTTAAATCTGTCAAATTATAACCACATCAACGATCAAATTCCAATAAGCATCTCAATGCTGCAGCAATTGTCTTCCCTTGATCTCTCTAATAATAATTTCAACGGTCAGATCCCTCCAAGTATGTCTTCTTTCAGTAATAACAAAACTGTTACTCTATATATGTTAAAATTTCATTCTCTTGGTTTACCATAATCCAAAGCTTGAGATTTCAATTATATTTTTAGCATTTTTGTTTTAAGCCATTAGTTTATCACTGACTTCCATCTGCAGAAAAAATTTATTAGTACATTATTTTTGGCATTACTCTTTTCTTCTTTTCTTGATAGAGGGTTATTTTGTAACTGGTTGTCACTTTCTATACTATTAATGCCGGCCAGACCAATATAATTGTGATGTATACACCAATTATTCTTTGTGTCATCCTTTGACTCAGACAACTAAATGACTTGCAAGAACTACGACAAATACATATGTTATGGTGTATGGCCTATAATTGTTCAGAACTTGAGAGGGCAACTGAAGAAAACATCTTCAGTTATACGAATAATGCTGTCAATCATCTTCTTACTAATGGTGATCCTACTTCCCGAAGGGGATGCCTATTGCTTAGAGTCTGATAGAAGAGCTCTAGTCGACTTCAAAAGTGGCCTTGATGATCCCAAGGACCGGCTTGCGTCATGGAAAGGAGAAAGTTGTTGTCAGTGGAGTGGAATAACTTGTAACAACAAAACCGGAGCTGTTATTGCAATTGATCTAAGTAACCCGAATCCATCATCTTCTGAGTGGAGGTTGCGTGGGAAGATCAGACCATCCTTGACAAAGCTCAAGTACTTGAGACATTTAGACTTGAGTTTCAACTATTTCAATGGCATCTCAATTCCAAAGTTCATAGAGTCTGCAAAGAATCTGCGATATCTAAATTTATCAAACGCTGGCTTTAGCGGTGCAATTCCTCCAAATCTCGGAAACCTCTCTAGCCTGCAGTATCTTGATCTCTCCTCTAACTATCGAGTTTCTGCTGGCAGTCTTGATTGGCTGAGCGGTCTTGAGTCACTAAAATATTTACAAATGGAAGGGACTAACCTATCAAAGGTAGGATCAGATTGGATTGTACCCTTAAACAAGCTTCCATCTTTATCTGAGTTGCATCTGTCTTCTTGTAGCCTTCGCAGTTTCAAGTCATCTCTTAATGTTGTTAATTTTACCTCCTTGGCTGTCTTAGACCTAAGTCTTAATGACTTCCACTCAGAAATGCCTAATTGGCTTTCAAATATCACCAGCCTCGAATCCATTAATTTACGTTTAAGCAATTTGTATGGGACGATACCACTTGGTCTCACAGGGCTACAAAACTTGAGGTCTGTGGACCTTGTTGGGAATGTGAATCTTACAGCTAATTGTTCTCAGCTATTTGCGGGAAGCTGGAGAATGGCAGAATATATCAATTTGGAAATTGTCCAGTTGCATGGAGAACTTCCTGCCACTATCGGGAATATGACATCTCTCCGCTTTCTTCAGTTGTTCGGCAGCGGTGTTGAGGGCGGTCTCCCTAGCTCCATTGGTAAGCTTTGCGACTTGATATTTTTAGAGTTGGCTACCAATAACCTAACCAAAAGTTTACCTAGATTCCTCGAAGTAGCTGATAACTGTGGAGCCAACAGTCCTTTGCCTAGTTTGAGGTATTTGAAATTGCAAAATAATAAAATAGTAGGCGAATTGCCACATTGGTTGGGTCAGCTTCGTAGTCTTGTCAAACTCGACCTAGGAAATAACTTGCTTCACGGTCCCATCCCTGCTTCTTTGGGTACATTGTTACATCTGTTACAACTGAGGCTTCAAGGGAATAAACTAAATGGTTCTCTCCCAGATTCTCTAGGGCAGCTCTCCGAGTTGTTAGATATAGATGTTTCTTCCAATAATTTGACGGGTATTATTGCTGAAGTGCATTTTTCGAAGCTCAGTAAACTCCTAACTTTGGTTTTGTCTTCCAACTCTTTCATTTTGAATGTCAGTTCCAATTGGGTGCCTCCATTCCAGGTTGGGGTTCTTTACCTGGGTTCCTGTCGTTTGGGTCCGTCATTTCCATATTGGCTTAAATCTCAAAGAGCGGTCGACTATCTTGATCTCTCAAACGCTAGTATTTTGGGTCCCATACCCAACTGGTTTTGGGACCTTTCTGGTAGTATGACTTATTTCAACCTCTCTTTCAATCAGTTACAAGGTCAACTACCAAATCCGCTAAATGTAAGCACTAATGCTCATATTGATTTGAGCTCCAACATCTTGAAAGGATCTATTCCTCTGCCGAGTTTCCCTCTTCCTGTACTAGCTCTTTCAAACAATGAATTTTCTGGTCCTATTCCGGAGAATATTGGTGAATACTTGGGGATTTCGAGTTTTCTTTCACTTTCAGGAAACCAACTATCTGGTTCAATTCCTGAGTCTGTTGGACGGATGTCATCAGTTGGTGTGATTGATCTTTCAAGGAACAATTTAGCTGGGAGAATTCCTTCAAGCATAGCGAACAGTTCTACACTACAGGTTTTAGACTTACAAAACAATAATCTGTCAGGGGAAATTCCAAGTTCTTTGGGCGACTTGTATAATCTTCGGTCACTTCACCTAAGCAACAACAAGATCTCAGGAGAAATTCCATTATCTTTCATGAGTTTGCTGTCTTTGGAAACTTTGGATCTTGGAAACAACTGTTTGACGGGTACACTTCCTCCATGGCTTGGAGATGGGTTTCCATATCTTAGGATACTAAGCTTGAGGTCAAACAGATTTTCCGGAGAACTTCCCTCCTCTCTTTCAAAATTGAGTTCACTTCAGGTCTTGGACCTGGCGGAAAATGACTTTAATGGTAGTATTCCTACTACATTTGGGGAACTTCAATCTATGACTCAAGTGCAAAAGAGAAACAGTTACCTGTTTTATGGGATTGGGCACTACTATGAAGAAAGCTATGTTGTAAATTTAAAAAACCAGTCTCAAAAATACACAAAGACTCTTTCTCTTATGACAAGTATAGACCTTTCCGGAAACAATTTCACAGGAGACCTTCCTGAAGAAATTTCAAAGTTGGTGGGTTTGATAGTTTTAAACCTGTCAAGAAACCATTTCAGTGGCCAAATTCCTCCTAGCATGTCGCAATTGCAGCAATTGTCATCCCTTGATCTTTCTGATAATGGTTTTTCAGGTCCAATTCCTCCAGGCATGTCTTCTTTAGATTTCTTGGGTTATTTGAACTTATCAAATAATAAATTATCTGGCAGGATCCCTTACTCAGAGCATTTGACGACTTTCGAAGCATCTAGTTTTGGTGCAAACTCAGGCCTCTGTGGAGCTCCACTTACAGTAAAATGTCAAGTTGATGATTCGGATAAAGACAAGAAGATTGATATTGACAGCAGCAATAGCTCTACCGACACAATTATTCTTTACTTGAGCATTGTTGTGGGATTTGTTGCAGGAATCTCTGTTCCTTACACAGTTATCGCAATCAGAAAGTCGTGGTGGGATGCCTACATGGATTATGTTGATAAAACTGCTGACAGATTATCATATTTAGGATACAAAGTTGCTAGACGTTGCAGGAACAATTTGAAGCATAATTAATCGTTATTTTTGTCTTTAATTTTCCATTCTATGTACTTGCTATGCAAATTGTGCCTTTTGTTACTTTTATGATCTACTTGCATTACTCTTTATATTCTGCTTTGATATAGTAATTTGTTCATATAATAAGAATTTTATTGTTAACTGAGGCTTAAACAGATGCTTTAACACCATCATGGGATGTAGAGGTCATTTTTCAAGTTTCAGTTACAGCATACAACATCAAGATGATTTTTTTTTCTTTTTTCCTGTATCATGATTTACAATGTCACTATGTAGCCATTTCTTGCATATTTTTGAGCTCTAACTTTGTAGAGAGGGAGATTTAGGCATCTCTAGCATCCAAGCTTGATCCAAAAGGAAAAGATGAGCTCAGTGATTGCTTTCAGCTGGATTTCATATCAGAAGAAGGACACAGCTCATAAATTGTTCATGGATGATTGATGAAGTCCATACGTATCAAGAAAAATATGTAATCACTTTGTTGAAACTGGTAATGTAATCAATTTGCATTTATTCTTTTTCCTGATGGTAATTTTACTACAAAAACCAAATGCAGACATGTAATTTCTTGTTGCACCTTATGAAACCAATCTGACTACAAAAAATTCTGTAATCTGGCATGTGATTTCTACACAGAAATTCGTGTTTCTTTTTTGTCTTGTCCATTGAAACTCATCCTTTTAACTTTTTTTTGAAGAAAAAGAAATCTTGCGTTGCAACAATGGAGACCGCACAATGTACATTATGGTTTAGGCCCTATTGCAATTCATTACTTAGTGCATGTGATGGAAACATCTTCAGTTGTACGAATAATGCTACCAATTATCTTGTTTAATAGTACAATTTGTTTGTAATGGGCATTCACATTGCTTAGCAATGACAGCTCCAGTCTGACTGTCACAAGTTATTCCCTTTTATCCTTGCCATAACAAGAGCCTGTCTTTAGGACCATCAAGGCCACTTTTGAAGTCGAGCAGTGTTTCTCTATCTTATTCTAGGCAATAGTCATGCCTATTATGAGCAAAGTTTTAAGTAAAAGATATAATTGGTAGTATTACTGGACAACTGAAGATGTTTCCATGAGTTGAACTCTGTCTGTTGACAATGAGGCAGTGGTGTCAAGTTACGACACATTAGCAAAATCAATCAAACCATTTTAATTTCTTGGTTGTTGGATTAGGCTTATTATCAAAGTCCAAACTCTTTAAATGAGTGATGGAGATTGCTCTTTAAATGAATGGTGAAGATTTAGCTAGATGGTTAAATGGTAGCCTAACAAATGAGTGATTATGGTTTGGTCAAGTGGTGTTCTTTAATTGGGTGGTACATATTTAATCAAGTGGCTAAATGGTAGCCAAACAAATGAGTGGTCATGGTTTGGCTACATAGTTTTCTTTTAAGTGAGTGATGAAGATTTAGCCAAATGGTTAAATTATAATCAAGCAAATTAGTGGTTATAATTTGACTAAGTCAAATGTGTGGTTATAGTTTGTTTTTGAAAACTATAAATAGAGAGCATTAGTTATGGTTTTAATTATCTAGGGAAAAAAAAAAAAAACTTGAGAACTCGTATTCGCTTGTTTCTTCTTCTTATCTCATCTTTCCTTGTATTCTCTTGCTTTGTGCAAAGAAAGTTTGTATTCTCTTATTTTAAGAGAGAATTGTCATTTGTTGAAGGTGTTATAATTCATATTTTGTAAAAGTTAAATCCTCTTATACTTTCTTGTGAAATTTAAAACCAAGACCAATGCCCTTAGCCTTCAAGAATGAATCATAGTCATACATTTCACTTGGTTATAAAGTGATCACTTGTGACCACTTATTTTTTTAGCTATCATTTAACCACTTGACTAAATCACCACTGCTCATTTAAAGAGCACTACTTGGCCAAAACATGACCATTCATTTGCTTGGTTACCATTCAGCAATTTGACTAAGTCTCCATCACTCATTCAGAGAAATTAGGTCAACTCACTTCTTCTAGCGTCATACTTGAGCTTTGATAATGAGTCTAATCCAACAATTATCAAAACCCAAATATAACCGTAGAAGTGAGTTGACCCAAACTCTTTAACTGGTAACAAAGATTTAGCCAAACAACTAAATAGTAATCAAACAAATAAGTGGTTTTAATTTAACAAAATGGTTTTTTTTTTTAAATGAGTGGTGGAGATTTAACCAAGTGGCTAAATGATAGTGAAGTAAATGAGTGGCCACGGTTTGGTCAAATAGTCATTTTATGGTCAAGTAAAATGTGTGACTATGGTTTGCTGTTGAAGGCTATAAAGAGGGAGCATTAGTTATGATTTTAATTTCCATAAGTAAGCGAAAGAGGATTTCAATATTATAAAATATGGATTTCAACACCTTCAACAAATGACAATTCTCTCTTGACATCGAAGAATACAAATCCTCTTTGCACAAAGCAAGAGAATACTAAACAAATGAGGAAAAAAGAAGAAACAAGTGAAGATGAGTTTTCAATTTTTTTTTTTTTTTTTGATAATTAAAACCATAATTAATGTCCCTAATTTATATCTTTCAAGAGCAAACTATAATTACACATTTTACTTGACTATAAAATGACCACTTGGTGAAACCTTGACTACTCATTTGGTTGAATACCATTCAGTTACTTAACTAAATCGCCATCACTCATTTAAAGAGCAATCTCCCCTACTCATTTAATGAGCTTGGACCAGTTCACATCTTAGGCCATACTTGACTTTAATAATAGGCCTAATCCATCATTGGTTGCATGCCAATAACGAGAAAGACTCAAAGAATTAAAATTAAAGTAAGTTTTGGAATTTCTGAATCATTGAAGTTGCCATATTAGGGATTCAAAATGGACTGGCTATGTAAAATTTTCAAAAATTTTGATGATTCTGACATAGCATAACATTTGACAAATAGTGTTCTATATAGTATGTTATTAGTATTATTCATCTGCAGTTCCCATAAACTTGGGTCTGCTAATCTACCCAAACCCAGGTTTAAAAGATGAAAATCCACAAGGCCCAGATCAACAGGAAAATACTAGAAAAATGGGAGCATGGTTTTAACCAACTAATAAATTAAAAGTTATTAACAACGAAGAAGAAACTGTCAACAAAGATAGAAACGCTTGTGAGGGTTCAGCAAGAGAGAAACTGTATAATCACAGAGAAGAGATGAGCGTGATTGAAACAAACAAGGCGGTGTGTGTAACTGGGGCATCAGGTTACATAGCATCATGGTTCGTAAAGTTCTTGCTCCAACGTGGCTACACGGTCAGAGCTTCATTTCGCGACCCAAGTTAGCAATTTTATCTTTGATTTCGCTGAGTTTTAGTTTCATTGATGCCGAATATTTGCCCAGTTCTTTTTTTTTTTTTTTTTTTTCTTATGTTTAAAGTTCTTAATCATATTGGAAG